>PVJN01040272.1:0-19367 GCA_004026805.1 Lasiurus borealis | reverse complement strand
AGCTTTATCGTTGGAAAGAAAGCTCGATAAAAACCATATTTTTATTGATTTCAAAGGGAGAGGGAGAGCGAAATAAAAATGTCATTGATCAGAGAGAATCATTGATTGGCTGCCTTCTGCAGGTCCCCACTGGAGATCGAGCCTCAACCTGGGCATGTGCCCTGACCAGGAATCAAACAGTGACCTCCTAGTTCATAGGTCAACACTCAACCACTGAGCCACACCGGCTGGGCTTATCTTGAAGGTCCAAATCGATCCTAAGCAGGAGCTGTTCGATCTGGGTTACACGGAGGGGTTGGACTTGCCATTCTGCTTGGGTCTGTGTAACCCTGGGTTCACTGTGGCTTTGTTTCAGGCGGGCTCCTCCAGCGAAGCCATTTTTAGAACAATGAGCCAGGAGCTGGTCCCAGCTAGCCGAGTGGCCCTGGCCGGGGAGTATGGAGACATCACTTACAGGTAAGCACCCATCTGCCCACCACACTGGCTGGGAGTTCTTTGAGAGCAAAACCATCATCTGTCCTCATCAGCACAGTGTCTGGCAGGCCATGCAGATGGTAGCAAATCTTACTGAATGGTGTAGTGGATGATGGAGTTTCCGTTGGTGGGTCATTAACTTGGGAAGATTGTAGATTATCTGCCAATGCACACCGGAGTGAGAAGAGAGGGCCACCCCAAAACGCCCATTTCAGAAAGTAGGAAATTGATGTGATTCTGAGTCTTCCTAAGTAATGCCCAGTGGAGCCTCACCCATCTGTACCAACTGAACTCTGCCCCCAGCAGAGGTAGCACTTATTCCTCCAACAGCTGCAGGGCACCGACAGATTAAAAAAAAAAATGCGGCCTGTTCCCCAAGAGTTCTCCGTGAGGCCCAGGAGCCAGATGTCTCAGGAACAGTCAGGCATGGGAAGTTCTAGAATGGTGTATGCTCAGGTGCTGAGGGAACCCAGAGGTGTGTGTGCATGACACGGGTAGGCCATTCAGAAAGGCTCTTGAAGGGCAGTTCGTGGTGCCTTTTGAAGGATGACTAGTCATCAGCTCGGCAAAGCAGTAGGAAAAGAGCTTTGCCCTCGGAGGAGCAGTGGACAGCTGCCTTGCGGACGGCGGCTCGTAGTCCCGTGTCCATAGGTTTGAGCTATGACAGCAGAAATTGTGCTCACTGTACTATCTGCAGACCGCCAGGGCGAGAAGCCTCCTGCACTTCGGTGATTTACTAGAGGATCAATTTATCGATCTAGTTCTGTCAGAAGCAGAAAGGTAGAAATAGGGAATGTACATGGAAAACCTCTTGCATTGCTTGGAAGGCGTCAGTGTAACTGAGGGTCTGCAGGTCTGCAGGCTCAGTGCTGTCCTCTTCTCCTGGTTCCTGTGTGGGGACAAGTGGACACCCTGTCAGCTGCCTTTGGGGGCCAATATTGTGGTGTCAGCGTCAGCCTGCTGACAGGGTGCTGAGCACTGTGATGTCCCTGCCGCAGAGTCCTGCCCAGACTTCTCTTCTGAAACAGTCCCTGCCACTCTGCATTCCTTTTCTGTGCCTTACTTTCTTGTCATCACAGTTATCACCATCAGACTGTAAGTCATAGAAGAGTGTCTTTATTCCCAGTCTCTTCAGCTGTGCTAGATGCTCTCTGTGGCCAGGACTTCAAGTTCCCCCACAGCGCAGTGGGTGTCTGTTGAATGGTTAGGTGACTATGGGTGAAGGTCTGTTCTAAAGTACAGGTGACATCTAACACGGTCTCAGGAGAAACTCTTTCCTGAGACGCCCTGGGTGTATTCCACTGAGCCTTTGCTCATCTAGGGAGCTCACATTTGGCCCTTTGCATCTGCTCCTTACTTCTCCCACCTGATTTCTTTCTCTATTTTTTTTGAATCTTTATTGTTTAAAGTATTACATATGTTCCCTCCCCCTCTCCCATCACACTCCCCCTTACATGTTGTGTTTTTTTTTAAATATACTTTTATTGATTTTAGAGAGAAAGGGAGAGAGAATCATTGATTGGCTTCCTCCTGCATGCCTACAACCTGGGCATGTGCCCTTGACCAGAATCGAACCTGGGACCCTTGAGTCCACAGGCCGACGCTCTAGCCACTGAGCCAAGATCCCCGATTTCGGATCTTGTCCCATTTACAGGCTACGCTTCACCATACTGAATTCCTACTGCCCTCCCCAAGGCACCAAGCTCCTCTATGACTGTTCTGTCTCTGCATGCAGTTAGCTGTACTGGGCTGCCCACCCCTCAGCCCCCTGTCCTGCTCCAACACCCACACACTCATGTCTTCCCGGCACAGCCACACTCTTCTCTGGACTCCCGTGACGGCTGGCAGAGCTTTCCCACGTGGCACTGACAGCTTTCCTGTGACCCTCATTCTTCCACTAGCCCCATGGCCCAAGGGAGCAATGCCTTGACTCTCTTGATTGCACAGAGCAGGGGCCCAGTGAACAGAAACAGCAGTAGAAGCCACACATGGACTGGACCTACAGCGCTCAGGAGCTGAGGCAGCTCTGAGGACCGCGCAGGCATCACACTCCCTGAGAATTGTCCTGATGTCTCTGGGCTTCTATCCCATTCTCCTCTGCCACCGGTGTCCTTATTTCTTACCCCACGGCTCTTCTCTTCCTACCTGCCTTGGGCTTCACACCTCCTGGCCTAAGCAGATCTCATGTCATCCTTTCACCAGCTCCATTGCAGTGAGAGATTCTACTCAGCCCCTCCCCTCTTCCTGCCAGCCATTTGGATCTCAGATGTGTCCAGGCTCATTACCTTAGTCCTGGTGTCTTTGGTCGAGGCTGTGAGTGTGGGGCTCCTCAGAAAGAGGGTGGGAAAGGCAGGTAGGTGACAGCTCTACTCCCAACTGTCTGAATCCATTCATTCATTCAGCAAAGATTTATTGAGCTCATATTACACGCCAGGTGTTTTTGCGAGAACTTGGAATCACGAAGATTCTAGTCCTTTCTTTACAAGTATAATCAACCTTATGAGGTATGTTGCTACCTTTTCCTCTGCACTGGAGACTGAGCCCAGAGAAGTTAACTTGGCCAAGGATATACAGTGGCAGACTTGGAATCTAAACTCAGGCACCTAGACTGACTCCAGGTGCTCGGAACTGGATCTGCCACCTGGGAAGATGGATGGACAAAAGGATGGGTGGAAAGAAGGACTACCTTTTCTCTGGGCTCATCAGATGTGATACGTCATCTTAATGGGTTTTTTCTCTAACACCAGGCTCTCATCTGGAACATAGCAGATCTGTAGTAAATGTTCGATAAATGGTGGATAAATGAATGGCAGTACTTACCGTGGCCTTAGATTATCTTTCCAATTCTTGTTACCTGTTACTGACCTCATACATTTGTCCCCTTTGACTGAAACAGAAGATCTAAGGGAGGTCCGAAGCAATTGACTCCTCACCCTAACATCATCCGGGTCTTCCGCGCCTTCACGTCATCTGTCCCACTGCTGCCAGGGGCCCTGGTCGACTACCCAGACGTGCTGCCCCCACGTCTGTACCCTCAAGGCGTGGGCCACGGGCGGACCCTGTTCCTCGTTATGAAGAAGTAAGTGGCCCGAGTGTGGCAGGACCTGGAGTGAGTGTGAGCTGTTCCCTGCCTCTGCACCTGGAGTCCAGGGTCACAGGGAAGAGGATCCTCATCCTTTGGGAGATAAGGCCATGCCAAGGGCAAGTTTCCATAAGCAGAATCTCTTCAGTTAGAAGAGACTTTCACCCTGGGCTTTTATTTAAAATACTGGAGGCCCGATGCACGGAATTCTCCCAGCTGCCAGCCCCTGCTGCCCTTTGGCACCCAGGACCCGCACTTCCTTCTGGCTGCTGGCAGGCACCCAAAAGGCTTCCCTTGCAGCCTCAGCTTCATCCGGAAGGACGTCCAGTCTAATTAGGATATTATGCTATTATTATAGATTATTATAGGCTAGAAGCCCATTGCACGGAATTTGTGCACCCTCTCCAGTCTGGGACCTCTCGGGATGTCCGACAGCTGGTTTAGAATTGGGCCTAAACCGGCAGTCGGACATCCATCTCAAAATCCAGGACTGCTGGGTCCTAACTGCTCACCTGCCTGCTGGCCTGATTGCCCCTAACGGCCCCCTTCCCCCTCTCGCCCCCACCCTCCTCCCCCGCCAGCCTGATCACCCCTAACCGCTTTTGCCTGCCGGCCTGGTTGCTCCATGCAGCCTGCTGTTCAGTCGTTTGGTTGTCCCTCACTAACCCCCCTGCCAGCCCCATGCAGCCTGCTGTTTGGTCGTTACTGTTATTGTGACAGCATCATGGACAATTTGCATATTCCTCTATTAGTATAAATGTATTTTTTTATTGATTTTAGGGAGGGACAGAAATAGACATCAGTGATGAGATAAAATTCATTGGTCCACTGCCTCCCACATGCCCCACACTGGGGATTGAGCCTGCAACCTGGGCATATGTCTTGTCCAAGAACCGAACAGTTCTGGTTCTTCGTAGGTCACTAAGCCACATGGCTGGGTTCACCTAGTACTAGTGCATTTGACTGTTGTCCCTTCTCTGTGGCTGCCTTATCTGTTTTTATGTGTGTGTGTGTGTGTGTGTGTGTGTGTGTGTGTGTGTGTGTTTTAATTGATTTCAGAGATGAAAGGAGAGGGAGAGAGAAACATCAATGATGAGAAATAAGCATTGATTAGCTGCCTCCTGCACACTCTCTATGGGGGATCGAGCCTGCAACCCGGGCATGTGCTCTCAACCGGAATTGAACCCAGGACCCTTCAGTCAACAGTCTGATGCTCTAGCCACTGAACCACACCAACTATGGCTGTTTGTTTTTTAACACACATAGTTTTTCTCCCCCTCTGTTCCCCTTAACACTGCAGTCATGGACATTTTAAGGAAATGAGATCTATACTATTACTTTCAACATGTGAGGCCTGGCTCTTGCTAATTTCAGGATAGTGGGTGGGAACAAAGGATACTTGGAGCAAAAAGAAGTCAAAAAGCTCCAGGAAAAAGAGGCAAGCCCATCATCCTAGTAATAAATAAGATGCTAACAAGTGTCAGTGCATGATAGAGGTTCTGTCACCTTCTCCACCAGCTACCCCTATACCCTGCGCCAGTACCTTCAAGAGAAGACCCCAAGCCCCCGCCTCGCCACTGTGATGATCTTGCAGCTCTTGGAAGGGGTAGATCATCTGGTTCAACAGGGCGTCGCACACAGAGACCTAAAATCTGACAACATCCTTGTGGAGTTGGATGCAGGTAGGTGCCCACCCACACTGCAGAGCTTTCCAAGGTCTGGGGACATAGGTCCTTTTTGGTTTTTAGGTCCTACTAGAGGCCCAGTGCATAACATTCATGCCCAGCCTGCTCCCTCTCCAATCTGGGACATCCCTCTCACAATCCAGGACTGCTGGCTCCCAACTGCTCGCCTGCCTGCCTTCCTGATTGCTCCTAACTGCTTCTGCCTGCCAGCCTGATCACCTCCTAACCACTCCCCTGCCAGCCTGATTGATGCCTAACTGCTCCCCTGCCAGCCTTTTTACCCCTGCCTTCCCCTGCAGGCTTGATTGCCCCCAACTGCCCTCCCCTGCTGGCCTTATTGCCCCCAACTGCCTTCCCTTGGAAGCCTGGTCCCTCCCAACTGCCCTTCCCTGCTGGCCATCTTGTGGCGGCCATCTTGTGTGTTGGAGTGTGGGTCAATTTGCATATTACTCTTTTATTGGGATTATAAGTTGTATCTATACTTAGCTCTGTACACAAGACATGCACAATCTGCCCTTTCAAGTGGAAGCTTTCATTCTCCGTGGGATTTGTGGCGTGATTAACATTCCCAAGTTCCTTTCTGTTGCCCATTGACAGAACAACTCTAGTGGTGGAAGTTTCCTCAATTAAAAAGTAAAAGAGGTAGACTTTAGCTCAATATAAGAAAGAATTTTCAAACTGAAAGCTGTCCAAATATAAGCCCAGTAGCCTCTGGAAATAATGAGGTCCCCATCACAGGAAGCATTCAAGTAGAAGGTGGATGGTTAATTGTTTGGGAATTCTATAAAGTAGTTCATAATCTGATCAGTTTTGATTTGGATTTAAAATAATATGCAATTAAATTACCAGAGAAACTGGCTTCTTAAAGGAAGTCTATGTGAATTCTTTTACAAATAACGAATTCTTAATGTATCTGATTCTTGGGCTTGGACTTGGGTTTTCAGGTTCAAATAAGGGCCCTTAGAGGTCATTTGAGCTGTTAATTATGAGCAGTCCTTCAGCCTTTAGATTGATCCAAACTTCGTTGTTATTAATCCTCACTTGAGGATCTTTTCTCCACTCATTTTGAGAGAGGGGAGGGGAGAGAAAGAGAAACATTGATGTGAGAGACACACATCAATTGGTTGCCTTTGAATGGAAATCAAACCTGGCACCCTTTGGTGCATGGGCCAATGCTCTAACCACTGAGAACACCAGCCAACCTAGATTGATCCAAACTTTTACCCAGTTCTTTGTTGAGGGTTTGTCAGGGAGCCTTGATTTGCTAGAGGCATTTCTGTGTTCGTGTAGCTGGCCTTCCCATTTGTTTCTCTGAGAGCTTGCGCTCTCCTGTACCAACCCTGAATCCCTGTTAGCCCCTCCCCCCTACGTCTTGATGGTGGCTTTAGGAGGCTCCTAGGAGGGCCTCTCAGAGGAAAGATGGAGGAGCAGTCGCTTACCTCCTCTGTCCCTTCCCCAGACGGCTGCCCCTGGCTGGTAATCTCGGATTTTGGCTGCTGCCTGGCTGATGAACGCATCGGCCTGCAGTTGCCGTTCACCAGCTGGAATGTGGACCGGGGCGGAAACGGCTGCCTGATGGCTCCTGAGGTGAGTCCCGCTGAGATGTCTGCACCATCAGCGACTCTGGTGTTCCCGCTGATAGAACAAGACTTCCTGCCTCATCGTTTTCTCCACCCCTCCGGCTTTCACGACCCATGATTTGGCACCAGTCCCTTTCCTGCCACTTTGCTTTAGTCTGCATCTCCCTAATGTTCCTGGGAGATGCATGTTTTGTCAGCACAAAGAAGACAGCCTAGGCAGACTCTTCTGGGTCTGAGCTACAACTCACCAAAATTCTAGGTTCCTTGGGACAGAGTTGAGATTAGCCCAGAAATCAGGTGGCACCATGAGCACGACTAGCTTAGAAATGCCACAGCGTGGTTGCTCATCCATTGCTTTCCGAGCAGGTGTCCACGGCCTGCCCTGGCCCCAGGGCGGTGATCGACTACAGCAAGGCCGATGCCTGGGCAGTGGGAGCACTCGCCTACGAGATCTTCGGGCTCCCCAATCCTTTCTACGGCGAGGGTGGGGTCTACCTTGAAAGCCGGAGCTACCAAGAGACTCAGCTGCCTCCGCTGCCCGAGTCGGTGCCTCTGGATGCCAGACATCTGGTGAGATCGCTGCTGCAGCGGAAGGCCAGCAAGGTGAGGCCATCGCCAGGTTTCGCAGGGGTTTTGCAGGTAGAAACCTCAGTAAATATCAGTGCTGGGCAAGCACTAGAGCAGGAATTGGGAACATCTGTCCCACGGGCATACAGCTCGCAAAATCATTCGGACTGTCCCTGCCAACGCATTAGGGGTGAGAGTTAATTAAATGTTTGACCAAATAAATATAGCAGGCTCATTTTTTAAGTTAATTTTGTGTAGCCTGAGAATGATGTTATAAATATAAAAAGGTTCCCCACTCCTGATGTAGAGTGACCAATAATTATTCTGCCTTACAAAGATTTTAAAACCAAGTATAGGAGAGCATAACAGAGTTTAGTATGAGTTGGAATAGGAGAACTAGCCACCAAATTAGAATCCCAGCAAGTCGACTGTTCTTGGCTTTTGTTGCTTACATTACTCAAGGGAGAAAGATGCATTTTTAAGAAATGTCTGTTGGAGATGTAGTTTATGGAAACAGCTGAGATCTAATGAGATAATAGATGTAAAGAATGTAAGACAGAGAATGGACATTTTGAACTACTCTAAGGCAGTGGTTCTCAACCTTTTTTAATGCTGTGACCTTTCAATACAGTTCCTCATGTTGTGGTGACCCCCAATCTTAAAATTATTTTTGTTGCTACTTCATAACTAATTTTGCTACTGTTGATGAATCATAATGTAAATATCTGTTTTCTAATGGTCTTAGGCGACCTTGCTAGCAGTTTTGCGACCTTGCTAGCAGTTTTCAACCTGTGGGTCGCGACCCACAAGTTGAAAACAGCTGCTGTAGAGCCTAAGACCATCAGAAAACACAGATACATGATTCATAACCGTGGGAAAGCCTGGGGCAGGGCAGAAAGCAGCCAGTGTCAGGAGAGGGAACGGTGTGGTGGGGGAGAGAGAGCCAAGAAGAATTTGGTTGGGACCCGAGGAGGGACGAACCTGAAATGAGGATTCCTTTCTGAAGAGGGTTGTGGGCTGAACCCTTGGTCACATGTTCTAAGCCTCAGCTTCCCTTCCTGTTGCAGAGACCATCTGCCCGAGTAGCTGCTAACGTGCTTCACTTAAGCCTCTGGGGTGAGCGTACTCTAGCCCTGAAGAATCTGAAACTAGACAAGATGATTGGCTGGCTCCTCCAGCAATCCGCAGCCACTCTGCTGGCCGACAGGCGTACCGCGAAGAGCTGCGTGGAAACCAAGATGAAGATGCTATTTCTGGCCAACCTGGAATATGAGGCGCTGTGCCAAGCAGCCCTCCTCCTCTACTCCTGGAGGGCAGCCCCGTGAAGGCGGTTGTAGCGGGAGAATTACTAAAAGAACTTGGCAGCATCTATGTCGTGATGGTCTGTGAATGCTGAGGGGGGGTGTCTGAGGTGTGAGGGAGAGTCAGAGGAAAGATGGCACAGAGAGCTGGTCAGTGGAAAAGAAGGCATCTGGTTTGGCAAACGGGAGGAACAAGTTGAGTGAAGTTCAGGGTCTGTAGCTATTAACTGTAGCTGTGCGATTGTGGGTGCATCGACGTCAGTTTCTCTTACTTTTCCAGCCAGGTAAACACCCAGGCTGCTGCGGCTGCTCAACTCTGCTGTTGTAGCACAAAAGCAGTCTTAAATATGGAAACGAACAAGTGTGGCCGCATGCCAATAGTAAAGCTTTATTTATGGACACTGAATTTCATGTGTCACTTAAATAGTCTTGTAAATTCTTTTTGCTTGCAAGCCATACAAAAGTAGGCAGCAGGCTGGATTGGCTCATAGGCCATAGTTTGCCAACCCCCTGGCCTGGATGAAGTCAAAGGATCTAACTCTAAAAAAAAATACCACTTGGCCCCTGTGTGTATGGATGCTAAAATTGTGGGAAGATCTTAGCCTATAAAGGTGAGAAGGTACACACAGGTGTTCAGTGCTGACCACAAAGCCCTACCTTACGCTCATGCTGTCTTCACAGACCTCTGCAGAGTAGATGGCTGGGCTGTTAAGTGAGGCTGGGCTGGGGAGGGGCGGACCTGCACGCCATTTGAGCGAGGATCCAGGCCAAGGCAGCGCCGTCAGCAGCACGCTTCCTGAGCTAAGGCAAGCGTTTGACAGGTCAGTATATTAAGGTATCAGAATGGAAACCATGCAGTCCTGGGAAACAAGAGCCTGTGTACTCCGCTATTGCATTGCGTCTAGCAGAGCTAAATGACCGGTGGAATGGGAATGAACAGCACGGTGTTTTACGCTGGCTGGCTTCCTCCTGGCTAGTACTGCTTACAGGAATTGTGAAGAATTAAATGCGTATTTACAACTGCAGAATATATATGTGCCTTGGACTATTTGTCTTTAAGACTGATTCTTACACCATAAAGAAAAGAGAATTTTGTGGGCAGAGATGAACAATGGAAGGGATTTCGCATATAATTTTTCACATGCTCTTTAGAATATGGCTATTGTCTAAAGCAGCGGTCTCCAACTGGGTGGTCCCCAGACCACTGGTGGTCTGAGAGATCCAAAAGGTTGGCAACTGTTGGCCTAAAGCAAGTGAACGTATATTTAAGGTTCTTTTGAAAACCAAACAGTTCTGTGTCTGTTATAAAGGCAAGTGCTGTTATCTTGCATTTCCCATTTCAGCAATTCCCCACTGGCCTCAGTGCATTAGCCTTATTTTATCCCTTGAGGAGTTTGGAAACACTCAAAAGTGTTTCCTAGAGTACAATCTAGTTTTTGGCAAAATTAAGAGAGGCCACTTACGTGTTTTGTGTCCAGTCATTACCCTCTTTAGCAAAGTACAGGGGAGCCAGATGAAGTTTGAGGGTCATGTTTCTATTTATTTGAGAAATGAGTAGCTGCACATTGAAAAACACCACTCAGCATGAGATGGAAAACCTTACGTAAAAGTCATCCCTGGACCCGTTGAGGTAAGGGTATGCCACTGTCCATGGCTTTAAAAAAATAAAAATAAGGGTGGGGGGGGGGCGGGCAGAAAACAATCCTATTAAAAACCCTCTGGTCTCCATGCTGGAAGGAGTCCCAAGGCCTCAGTCAGACTTCTCCTTCTCCTTCATGTGCAAGAAGACGATGCTGAAGATGAAGAGTCCAGCCATCATGGAGAAGGCGCTGGCGTAGTAGGGATAGGCCGAGGGGATGAAGCGCTCATACTGCGTGTGCTGCAGCGGCCTCACTGACACCTGCAACAGGACAGCGTGACGGGCCCGGCCACCGGCAGCTCAGGGGGCCACGCTGGCTGGAAGGCGCTGCGGCCTGTGCCTACCTGAGTGGAAGAGTACAGGTGTGTGTAGCCCAGCCGGTTGTAATCCACTTTAAACTGGAACACGCCGTACACGTCCGGCAACTTGAACTGGACGCTGTACTTGCCGCCTGGGGAGGATCAACACGTAACCAGAGGGACCCCGGAGTGCCGCTCCGCTGGCCTCCGGAGCGAGCCACAGGCAGGGACGGTTCCGGCTCCTCCTGGGAGGACCGCTTTACCTTTCCTCTTCAGGAAGGTCCTCACGAAAGGGTCGATGCGCACAAACTCCAGCTGAATGTCATCGCCATCAAAGGGGACCCACTGGCCATTGGAGAGCTGCTCGATCACGATGCTGTACTCCTGAGAGGAGAGGCCGGTCAGCCAGGGCGCTGTGTCTGCAGGGAGGCTACCGCCCTCAGAGCTGTGCCAAGTCCCCACTCAAATCCGGCAGGAACTCCCAGGATTCCTGAAAACCTGGGCAAGTCCTATTCCCTGGGAGTAACTGAAGTACCACCTGGCAGGCTAACCCCTCTACCCGCCATCCACCCTGTGTTTCTCCCCTGGAGCGCCAGCTACTCTTGGGCATCCCTGCCTCCACATTCACTGCTCTCGCGCTTCGCCTCAAACCCGATTCTCATGGCATTTCTCTGACTCTACTGTCGGCAGAGAGTCAGAAGCCCCTCCTGCTTCTGCACTCCCCACAAGGTCGCCATCAACATCTCCGTTTTTCTGCGCCCAAACTGACTTCCTTCAGGGCAGAGGTTAACGTAGTCACATCCACATTTAGCCCATAGGCCCAACACAGAAGTGTTACATTTGCTTTTGAGCTGGCCAACTTGGCCAAAACCTCCCCCACTCCCACCCCCCACGCTCCAAACTTACCACAAGGTCAGTGACAGTGTAGGCATTGGGCGGAGCTGTCTCACCCACCCGATGGTGGGACACCGGCCCCACCCGGAGGACGCCCTCCTCTTTGAACACCCAGCGGGAGAGGGCCAGAGCCAGCTCGTAGTTGCCTGTCTGGGAATACCTGCAGGAGGAAGCAGCAGAGGCTGGGGGCCAGGACCAGCTCCTTCCCGCTGGGAACACACATGAAAAACGTGAGGTGGCGCTGCTTTGGGTGGCACCTGTACAGTAAGTACACATTTCCAAAGTGCTCCAGAGGCATAACTCGCTCAGAGTGCCCGCACTGCCAATACGGCAACCAAGTCAAATCCTTAGTTAACGCACCTAAAGATACTAGCCTCTGACACTCAGCCCAAAGGCTTCTTCCTCCCCATCGGAGTCCCCCTCTGCACAGACCCCAGCACCAGAGCACAGGCCTCTCAGTCCCCCGGCATCTACCTCTGGGAGCCGGGCATGGCCTTCTGCACGGCCGAGTTGAAGAAGGCGTCGCTGAAGAAGTCGAGGGAGCCGCTGAAGATGACCCGGGCGTTGTTCCTGGCCTGGAGCCCCGCGATCAGGAGGGTGTTCTTCCCCACTGCGTGGGGGTACTACGGGCAACGTGCGCTGTCATCCCCGAGGGCCAGGGCAAAGGACAGCCCCTGAGCCCCAGCGCAGGAGGACAGCGGGCAACTACCTGAGACACCACTCTGCCTGCTCCCCGCTCCCCCACTTCCCGTCTCACCAGCCTTGGCAGCGTGTGCTTCCCTGCTTAGTTCTCTTCAATAAAAATACGCCTTGCTACCAGGCCCAGGAGATGGGTCTCGAGCCTGCCAAGGCCCCTCACCTGGGTGATGGGTTTATCTGGGAAGAAGGAGTACGAGGTGGAAGAGCCCGTCAGGATGTCCAACACCAAAGGATTGTCGGGATCAGCCACCATCCTGGGGGAGGGGAAGAGAGCCACCCCACTCAGACCCCGAGAACTGAGCCCAACGGACCCGGGCTCCCTAAGGGCCATCTCTTCGCAGGAGCGCATCCTCCTTCCTTAACGGGCAAACACTTAGCTCTCCTCCTGCGGGAACTGAAGTTCTGACTCTTACTTTATGACTTAATCCCACTTGCATCTTCTGGAGGAAGGAATACGCTCAGATAATCGCAAGAATGGAAGGTCCCCGACAAAACAAAGTGACCCCTCTCCCCCCAGGTTTCTGCTGGCCTCTCCTTGCCCACTCACCCAACACCCCGGAAGAGGATGGGATTTAGAGATGATTTCCCGACAATGGTCGGGGCCTTCAGCAGGTTCTCGGTGTCGGCCACAATGAGCGTATGCTGCAACAGCAGAGGGGAGGCCGGTGGTCAGGGAGGGGTGCCCCCCAGCCAGGGGTCCCTCCCGACGCCTGCATGGTTACTGGGGTGAGCTTTACTATATGGAAGGTGATGGTCATTACCTGGCCAAGGTCTGAGATGTCATAGTTGTGATGGTCAATGACAGCTGTTTTCTCCTCATCGAACTCAATCCCACACTCACTGCCCAGCTCTCGAAGAGGATCACCTGCACAGACCCAAGCGATTCCTGGCTGAGCCCTCAGGGATAGGCCAGGGCCAAGCTGTGTCACGTGCCCCGGCATCCTTATGATTCACTCTCCCCATCACCCCCAGGGCCCCTCAGCATCACCAGCTGGCTGTCTAGGCGACAGCATGGTAAAAGTCAACAACAAACACCTGGCCTCCTCCCTCCACAAATACACAGCGCCCTTGGTTCCACATAAGGGCAAACAAAGTACCACCTTTGAAGCAAACCTGACCTGAAGGCTTATAAGGTTTCCCTCTTCCTCCTCATCACTTCACCAACCTCCCCCGCCCCCCCACATTGTGGTTCTTAAAAGCTGTCAATACTGAAAAGGTGAAACAAGATTGGCCAGGCGTTCACAGTTCTTCCTACTTCTAAGTATCTTTAAAATTTTCCAAAATAGTAAACAAAACAAAAATCTGTCCAATGCTTTGTGTTCTACCCAATTAGGCAATAGGCTCTCCCTACATGTCTCCTCTTTTTAAGGAAAGAATCACCACAAAACAAGAGGGGAGAGGGAGGGAACAAAAACAGAGAAAAAACGGTTCCCAGCCCTTAAAAGGGCCCACATCTCATTGCTCTGGTCACAGGCCAGGAGGGACTGAATGGCTCTGTAGTTCCCTCCCTCACTCCCTGGCAAGGACCACCCAGTGTAGGACAGTCTGGCAACTTCCATTTGTAAAGCTCTCCAGGCTTCCTGAGGAAATGGGGGAAGACCAGAACGTCTGAGATCAGACCTACCAATGTCTGAGCTGGCAGCTACCAGGACACTGCCTCCACCGTCAATGAAGGTACTGATGGTCTCCACGTTGATGTTGCCTCCAAAATCTGAAAAAAGTACCAGACTCAGTGATCCAGAAGCTTCCTTTTACTATTCCTCTGTGGGGGGGAGAGAGGGGCAAGAGGAGGAGCGGACCAGCCACAATAACAGAATATTGCCCTCTGGAGGCCCAAAACCAGAGAAATGTTTGCTATATATGCCCTGATACAAGGCAATTCTCCCATTTTTCCCAAGATGATAATCCAAAAATAATGGTTGAATTCAACTTTTACAAGTATAAATTAAATAGTCAAACACCCACCAATTATAGTTGTCAAGTCATTTATACACTCTTCAAGTTACATTTATAATAAAAGCATAATATGCTAATTAGACCGGATGACCTTCTGGATGAAACCACAGCGGATGGGGGCAGAGGCAGAGGCAGCCACTGCCACAGTGGGGGGCCACGCCCCTTGCATGAATTTGGTGCATCGGGCCTCTCTATAATCCTATATAATAAAAGGCTAACATGCTAATTGTCCTCTTGGGAGTTAAATTGACCAGGAGTTCGACCACTCACTATGATGTGCACTGACCACCAGGGGGCAGCACAGAATAAAGGAAGGCCCTGCAGGCAGCTGGAAAGCCCCAATTGGCCCTAATTGCCAGCCAGGCATTGGGAACCTACCTGTCCATGAATTTTGTGCACCGGGCCTCTAGTCTATATAATAAAAGCCTAAGTGACCATCATGGCCGAATGACCAGAACAACCATTTGCTATGATGTGCACTGACCACCAGGGGAGCAGAGGCTCAATGCAGGAGCTGCCCCCTGGTGGTCAGTGCGCTCCCACAGGGGGAGTGCCGCTCAGCCAGAAGCCAGACTTACAGCTGGTGAGTGACGGGAATCTCTCCCACCTCTGCGGCAGTGCTAAGCAGCAGCAAGCAGGCAGGCAGTAAGGAGCAAAGGATCCAAGACTGTAAGAGGGATATTCACCGCGGGGTTCCAGACTGTGAGAGGGCACAGGCTGGGCTGAGGGACCCCCACTCCCAGTGCATGCATTTCATGCACCAGGCCTCTATATAAAATAGCTGTTTATAAATGCTGCATTTTCCCACTCCGTGAAACAACTTCATTCAAACTGATCGCCTGCACCTTTATTTATTTATTTTTAATATATTTTATTGATTTTTTTACAGAGAGGAAGGGAGAGGGAGAGTTAAAAACATCGATGAGAGACATCGATCAGTTGCCTCTTGCACACCCCCTACTGGGGTTGGGCCCGCAACCAAGGTACATGCCCTTGACTGGAATCAAACCTGGGACCTTTCAGTCCGCAGACCGATGCTCCATCCACTGAGCCAAACCGGTGTCAGCATGATCGCCTGCACCTTTAGAGCCACTCTGGGGGTCACCTGACATGGTTTGCAAGAGCCCATCAACTTCACTTCTGTCTAAGTTGTCTGAGAAGGAGCACTTTTGACTCTAAGAATGATGCTGTCACTGACTAGTACTCATTTGCCCAACATGTTTTTTTTGTTCTTTTTTTAAATATATTTTATTGATTTTTTACAGAGAGGAAGGGAGAGGGATAGAGAGTTAGAAACATCGATGAGAGAGAGACATCGATCAGCTGCCTCCTGCACGGCCCCCAACTGGGGACGCACCCGCAACCAAGGTACATGCCCTTGACCGGAATTGAACCAGGGACCCTTCAGTCCGCAGACTGACGCTCTATCCACTGAGCCAAACCGGTCAGGGCCAACATGTTTTTTCTAGAAATCCTACAGTTTATATCCATTGTAGCCATAACAGAGCTACTTCATATACTGTGCTTTAAAAAAAAAAAAAAAAAAGTGATCACCAATAAGGGTCATTAATTTCCAACGTCTGTAATTGTGAGATTGTATCCTTTTTTGGTTAATTTGGTCAGGTGTCTGCCATAAGCATCCAAAACTAGCTGTAAAGATCCAAATGTGAGAATGACCCTCTTTAATTTGGCAATTTTCACAGAAATAAAAACAAAGCGTCTTATTTTCCTTCAGGCTCAGACAGAACATGGATCTGGGAACCCAACCTCTCACACCACATTTACAAAGCCATCATCCACTCTCAGCCAGGGGCCACCAGTCTTAGACAATTCAGTAGCAGCCCCTTGCAGTACAGTGGTCCCCTTAGGGACAATGCCTTAAGACATTCCTGGTTGTCAGCAGGGGCGTGTGTACTGCCATGTAGTGGGTAGAGGGACCCAGGATGCTGCTACACATGCTGTAGTACACAGGACAGCCCTCTCGATGAAGAACTGTCCAGTCCAAAATGTCAAGAGTGCCGCTGCTGAAATGGAGACATAAATCTAACCCATTTCCCTGCCTACAAAAAGGAACCCAGATTTTGGGGGTACAGAGGATCCTTCTTCTGTAGTCCTTACTTTACCGAATTCAACTTGGAAGCTTTCTGATCCCAGAGAGGGCCAGGAACCCCTGACTCGGCAACGGAAGCCAGGCCAGCGTTCTCACACCCAAGGGCTACCGGTGGTCCCAGGCCCACAGACGGGCCCTGAAGCAGGGACCAACCCTCACCCTGACCCCCACCAGCAGACACAAGCCGCCTCCCAGGAGTGCCCGAGGGACTGCGGCTTTACATGACGTCAAATCTCAGAGAGAGAGAGAGAGAGTTCCTCTGTCAGAGAGTCTCGGTCTGATCCTGGCTTTAACACTTCCCTCACAGAAGCTGTTAGAACAGCGGTTCTCAACCTGTGGGTCTCGACCCTTTTGGGGGTCAAACGACCCTTTCACAGGGGTCGCCTAAGACCATCAGAAAATGCAGATATTTACATCACGATGCATAACAGCAGCAACATTTCATGGTTGGAGGTCACCACCACATGAGGAACTGTATGCCAGGATCTCAGCCTTAGGAAGGTTGAGAACCACTGCGTTAAAATGTTAGAATGCAGTACGTACTGCAGGTAACGTATTGACAGCTGTCTTCTCCTGAAGGCAAGGATGACACCGACTCCATTTCCCTGGCGATACTGGGTTCATTGCTGGGTTCCTTTTAAAATGTTACTTCAGTTTTTAAAAAGTCCATTTAAAGGAAAATGCTAATTATTAGCACAGGTGCTGTGGAATATGGTACATATGAAGGCGGTACGGGAAGTCGACTAACACGGGAAACAGATTCTCTGACGCCTAGCTTCTCCCACCCACCTTCTCCACCTTCTCCCCGTCTCACCCACCGTTTCCCTCCTCACGACACTCCCACTCTTCCTCCCGAGCACAACGCAGACGGCTCCTGCGCTCCACCGTGTGCACCCCACCCAGGTTTGGCACCTCATTCCAGCTCCTTATTCTTATCGCCTCACAGACGGACTGAAAGACTCCTCAGGGGCAGGCTCTCTGTTGCTGTGAGGACTCTTTCAGAGCTCCAGGCACAGAAGAAAGCGGGCAACGCCAATTAGCCAGCTGAGGGCTCTACTCACACACACACTGCGCCAAAGATTTCCATTAGTTCAACCTGGGCTCACTTCCACCGAAAAGCGAACACCAAACGCACATTTTGCAGGGGAGGTGGGGAATCATGGTAACTTGGGAGCCCAGAGAAAAATACTTCAGGGATCTGGCGGGATCCAACCTCACATGAACCACAGAGAATAACGTAGATGCCAATGAAACAAAGACTGCCTGAGCTTCATCAGCTGAAGGAAGGAAGGCAGTCCTGTCTGACCCCACACAGGGACAACCTGGGCCCTCGGAGAAAAGGGTAAATGGAAGCCACTGGAGAAGAGAAGCACTAGATCCCACCAAAAAGCTCGGCGAAGAGAAACGGCCAAAGGAACGGGGGGATTAAGTCTAGAGAAAACCAGCTGACCCAGCCATGATCACGTGAAGGCTGGGCCTGTAATCAAAACACTAGCCCTATCTCGAAGGCCCTGAGGAGTGTAAGAAACCCCTTCTTTCTCCCCACCACCACCCTGAATAAAGTAGGAAATAGGAGGAATCCCAATTTAATAAGAGAACATAACAGAGTTGTCCAGCAGTGGAAGTGACTGCGCAGAAGTTCTCTGTCATAGGAAGACTGGAGTAGACCTTCCTTCTGTCTAGAGCAGCGGTTCTCAACCTGTGGGTCGCGACCCCTTTGGGGGTTGACTGACCCTTTCACAGGGGTCGCCTAAGACCATCAGAAAACACCTATTTCCCATGGTCTTAGGAACCAACACACCGCTCCTTGGTGTAGCAAAGTGTAGCAATGTAGTTTACTGTTGTCATAGGAAGACTGTTACCCATGCTACACCACGATTCAAGACAAAATTTCATTTATTTGTCATTAGAAATAAATATTTCACAATATATAATTACATATTGTTTTTGTGATTAATCCCTATGCTTTAATTATGTTCCATTTGTAACAATGAAAATACATCCTGCATATCAGATATTTACATTACAGTTCATAACAGTAGCAAGATGACAGTTACGAAGTAGCAACGGAAATAATGTTATGGTTGGGGGTCACCACCACATGAGGAGCTGTCTTAAAGGGTTGCCGCATTAGGAAGGTTGAGAACCACTGGTCTAGAGTCTAGACCGACCCACCCAGCCTCAAACAGGGAGCGAGGCTAGGTCACTGCCAGGCTCTTTCTCAGCTGGAGAACTAGGAATCCACAAGTTCAACTGCTACAGCCTCTTACCGCACATTAACAGCGCGCCATTTCCTCCTCCCACCCAGGCCAGGGCTTCTCCGTCTTTCCTCTCAATCGCTTTACAGGGAAAACTCACTCCATGGTCTGTGGCAACACTTGCCCCGACCATCCTCAGCTGTGCCTTTGCAGGAGCTGCGCCCTGATTGGCCCAGCTCAGAAGTTAACACGTTCACGGGCAGCAGCTGGGCCGGGGCTAGTGGACCGCCCCCCCATGACCCAGGACGTGCCCGAGACCCAGAACCAAGTGGCAGATCAGCCCCGACCCCGCCATCCCGGCTGTGGGGGAGCCGCGCAGCCCTACCTTCCACCGAGGGCGAGAAGACGATGAGGTTGTCGTAGAGGAACTCGCCGTACTTAATCAGCGACAGGCTGGGGTCGTCCGCGGTCCTGAAGGTGAGCTCGAAGCCCCGATCTGCACGGAGAAAACGGGCGATGAGGCGGCGGGAGGCCTCCGCTGCGGGGGCCGCGACGGCCCGCCCCGCACCGCCAGGCGCCAGGCCGGACCTGGGCGGCCCGAGTGCGAGGGAGAAGGGTGGCCGTTGCCCTCCGGCCGGGGGGCCTTTCCAGACTCAGACTCTCACCCGCCGCCCCCTGGGACCCCCGTCTCACCCTTCAGGCTCCGGAAGAAGAGCGAGTGTGTCTCCCGCAGGTTGAGGTTGTCCAGCAGCACGAGGGTGCGGGGGCCGCTGGCGCCCACCAGGCCAAGCGACGGGAGCAGCAGCAGCGGCCACAGGAGGGGCCACACGCGGGCGGCAGCGCCAGGCTCCATCTCCCCACTCCTGCCGAAGGACCGGGCACC
>PVJN01040271.1:0-19368 GCA_004026805.1 Lasiurus borealis | reverse complement strand
GGAGCAAGTCCATGGCTAGTGGAAGTGAATTACATACATGCTCAGGAGAAACAGTTGTATACAACTCCTCTGGCTCCATGTTCAGTGACATCACAATTGCCCACCTTGAAAGCTTTAGACCATGGAAATTGGCAAAGTAGACCACTTCAGATATTTGTATTTGCCTCAGATGGTGTGTGGGAACCTCTTTCCACGTCCCGTGTGGTTCAGGGTTCCCGGTTCAGGGTTCAGGTTCTGAAGGAGGCCGCACGCAAACGAAATGAGAGGCTAGAAAACATTAATTTGGCGATATTGGAGGGCCAGGTGGGAGCCTTCCTCTAGTGGAAAGGACTGCCACTTGCGCTGGCCTTTTTCTCCCTTTTATTAAGGCTTTGGGACACACTCCCTAGCCTTTAGGCAGGAAATAACAAAAAACAGAAATTAACATGAAACAAACAGATAAAGGTTGATTCAGTCAACAATGTTTCAACTAAACAGTGAGTAATCAGCTCTGAACTTTCAGAGCAGTTAAGGTTGACCAGCCTTCTGGCTTCTGTTTACATCCTTTAGTAAGAACAATGTTTAGTTTCCATCAATGGTGTTTGTTTTCTTACTTTAAAATTTCATGACAATAAACTGAGGATATGGAAAGTTAAGAAATAATATTCTGGGAATCCTTAAACAATCATAATATCTGAACACAATTGGTCTGCATTGTTTAGCATAAATGATATAACTAACCTTCATTAGAGAGTAAATGTGCTTGCCAGTCATAGGTATTATCTCTTTGTTTGCATTAACAACCTGGCTCTTTCAAACAGGAAGACCTTTGTCTTCATGCTTAAGAAATAGAAAACAATCTCTCTATAGATGTAAATTATTACTGTCTGATTCATTTTATATTTTTTCTGGTATTTTACTCTAGGTAGATGCAGCAAGGATTCACTAAACAATGACAATTATACATTAGTACTGAGTTGATGATAATAATAACTATAATGGAAGACTTTGTCACACTTTATAATTGACCAGTGTGATGATTTATCCTCATCAACTATGGTGTGTCCCTCCACATAGGAAGTATTTTGACCATTCCTCATTGCTGTCAGGATAAAATACAAGTTTTACTTTGGATACTGAAAAAAAGTAAATTAGTTTTTAATAGAGTGATCAAACTATACTCTAATTACAATGCCTATATGATTAGATGATTAAAATATGCATAGGCTTCTAAATGTCTTTAGGTTATTTCATGTCCTAAATGAATGTATAAATAAATTCATGTTATTTTTAAAATATAAAGAATTATAATTTTAAATTAAGAGAGTAATTTTATTAATTATTGGTGAATTTAACATTTTTTTTTCTATACTCCTACTGAGAGTCTTATCTGACAATGAAAAGTAAAATAAAATAAATATATTCAGCACAGAGTTGGAAGTTTAGGCAATTAGCTAAAAACACAGGTAAATTGTTGACATTATTTTTCTCAAATATTATGAAACTATGGCAAAGGAAAACTTACATGGTTTATTCTAGATTTTATTGCTTACTCAACTATCGTATTAACATAAATATATTTAGAATAGTCTGTTTGAAACATGTCACCACTGAAATATTATGTACGTTTGGTTATCTAATGAAGCTTAGGATAAATTAATGTATTTAAGTAGAACAAGTAATAACAAAGTAAAAGAGAAAAAATGACTCATATATGAAAAATATTCTAAATATTGATTTTTCCTTAATCATGAGGAATAAACTTGGAGGGTTATGGGGTTCTTGCTAAAGAAAACTAGATTCATTTCTATTTTTATTTTTAAGTTTGTATGGGGCAGTGGGGTGGAAATTCCAACATTTTTTACAAATGGAATGGGTTCATAATACTGTAGCAGTTTCTTGAAACTACTAACCTTTAGACACAGGCTGGCCATAGTATGACATTATAATTATCACTTTAAGCATTTTTTAAATTTTTTTCTCTTATGAACCAGTGAGTAAATATGTATCATGATTCCTTGTGTGTATTGATTAAAAATATTAATGAATTAAAGGATTAAAGTGGATATCAAAATTAAGTTTATACAATCAAAGCAATCAAAACACCTATTTTCAAAGCTATTCTAGGCAAATTTGTAAATATTATTTCTCAGTAAAATTTATATCCTGTTTCTTTGTCATAAAAAGACATTTTATCATAATGTTTCTTAAGCTAAAGGCTATTTATCACAATTAATATATCTATAACATAATATATTAATGCATATTATGTAATAAGGAATGTATTATATGCAAATAATATAACTTCATATAGCTGTGAAATAATTACAATTTGTGAATTTTGAATATTTGTGAAAAATCACTGTTAATCCATAGCATGTTAATGAAAACAGAAGTCTTGTCATTCAACTTAAATAAATTGCATATGTCAAATATTTGCTATGAGGTTAATTGAGCATCCTTCGCTAATTATAATTTGTGAATTTTGAAAATTTGTGAAAAATCACTGTCAATATAACATGTTAGTGGAAAATGAAATCTTGGCATTCAACTTAAATAAATTGCATATGTCAAATATTTGCTAAGAGGTTAATTGAACATCCTTGTCTAAAGGAAATTATGTTTAAAATCTAAAGTTTAAAGGTTCTAATTGTACTGTAAACATTTTCCTGAGAAAGATAGAAATATACTACTTTATTAATACTTGTTCAAACACTGAGTCTTCAAAGAACAATCTATTTTTTTCTAAAATGTGTTTTTATAACAGGAAGTTTAATCTACATTTTCCTTAATTAAATTTATAAAAGAAAAGAGATTAAAATGTGAAAATTTTTATCAATTGTGTTGGAAAATTTTCTCACCACAATAATGATTCTGAATCTAGCAATTTAAAATAACATTCAAGCCAGGCTGGTGGGCTCAGGATTGAACCAGGAAGTCACAGTTTGGTTTGATTCCAGGTCAGAACACATGTTCAGATTGTGGACTCGATCCTTACTGTGGGGCTTGCAGGAGGCAGCAAATCCATGATTCTCTCATCATTTATGTTCTATCTCTATTTCCCTCTCCCTTTCTCTCTGAAATAAAAAATATATATTTTTAAAAGATAAAAACAGAGATTCTTATAAAAAATAAAGTGTTTTTATGATAAACAGAGTTATATTAAGTTATATGCCCTCCTGCCAACTTTATATAAATTATTACATATATAAATATGGGCAATATCAGAAAATAGGAAATATGCCACTTTATCTTCAAGTCTACTCTTGTACTGAGACCAACTCTTATGAAGGGATGGGAGCACACGAAGTTGGAAATATATCACTGGGCTTCACAATTTCTGTTTAACAATACCTCCATAGATCACAATATCAGAATAAATAAAAAGAGAATAACATGTAAAAAAATAGAATTAATTTTCTTTGAAATGTGCTAAAGTAGGATAGAAGATAGCATATTAACATTGTTATGAAAATGGTGAACCATAAATCACAGTTCTATTTACTCTATGACAGTATACATATCGCACATTATTCTGCGAGATATAACAAATATAAACAGCATCTCACTGATAAATCTATCACCACTAATTCCTCTCCACTTGTAACACTTCTTTTGTAGATAGTTACAAACTGGAGATTACAAACAAAATGCACTGTATTCTTCTTCCAAGAAACTCACTTCAAATATAGATGTAAACAGAAAAAAAAAACTCTCACATTTTAAAAGACAGAGGATTAAAAGTTACATGCTAACACCTACCAAAGAAAGCCAGAATAGGACTTTTGCTTCTGAAAATATGTCAGGTCTCTGCTACTCCACCTTGACCTGATACATAAATGACAATGTGCTCTGTTAATGAAGCTGCTGGAACAGGCCTCCTCTCATAATGCCGTGGGAGTGCAAACCATTACATCTGTAAGGAGGATGAATGAGTTTCATTAAAATTACTATTTTAATATTAAATTACAAATGGATTCACTCTGATTCAACTGAGAAATATTATGTATATATTTTTTTCTCATTAAGGTCATTAATTGCCGCACTGTTTGTAACAGCAAACCAATAATTAAATAAAATAATCTAAGTGAGATTTTGTTAAGATGATGTTGAAATAAATACAATAGCAGAATGTGCTGCTGTCATAGATGAGTAAGCTTTCTGTGCACTTATTTGGAAACAGGCTCCAAATATATATTAAGTGAGAAAGCAAAGAGCGGAGAAGTAGATATGTTTTGTGTATGAATAGTGGAGGATATGTATACATTGACAAGTGGGAGAATTTTCACTAAGATACTCTGGAATGGCAGTTATTGTGAGAATTATGGGATTGCTGGAACACAGGGAGACAGTGAGAATTTCAATGGATGACTCAAACATGTGGCTGTATTTTCATAAAATAGTTAAATGTCAAAATAGGCATAGCTGGTGGATACAGGGCTTTGGGGGGAAGAGATGGTTGGGGGCATGTACTGGGAGGTGGGGAGGGTTTGGGAGGACAATAGGGTAAAAATAAAATAAATTTAAAAAATGATCACACACACACACACACACACACACATACACACAGTAAACTATAAACCTCAAAAATTAAAACACTTCTACTGATGCCCTGGTTGGTTTGGCTTAGTGGATAGAGGTTTGGCTTGTGGACTGAAAGGTCCTGGGTGTGATTCTGGTCAAAGGCATATACTCCGGTTGTGGGTTCATCCTCAGTAGGGGGCATGCAGGATGCCACCTATCAATGATTCTCGCTCATCATTAATGCTTCTATCTCTCTCTCCCTCGCCTTTCCTCTCTGAAATAAATTAAAGTATACTTAAAAACAAAATAAACAAGCAAAAACTTCCATTAAGTTATTCAGATTTCTATTTTCATCCACAGGAGCCTAACCATTTTCTCTGTCTGGTTGTTCAAAACCAGTTATTTTGTCTTTTCATTCATTCCCTTATTATTGTAATTTTTTGAAAAAGTTTATTATCACAGGTAACACAAGAAAAAAAATAAAAGTTTAAATCATCTTGACCCATATGATGAAGACAAAATACCACTATAAACTCAGAAAATAGTGCAGAAAGGAACTGATTGAAAACTCTGGCAACAAATGGAACAGCCACAAATGAATAGGCCTACCTTTGCGAAGGGCTGGGATGACAAGCTTTTACACCTAGAGTTGTTTGTTCCCCTCATGGTTTTGTTGTGGAAATGAAATAGTTTATGCACAAAGACAGCTTTCATAAAATCCTAGGTGAACCATGAATGCCTTTTGGGCATGAACAAAATGAATTGAGCTTTAAACTTTAGGGCTTTGAAATAGTTATTTTAATTGTATGTGAAAGTTGTTTGAATTAGAATAAATTTACCATTAGTTTTATTAATGTGAAATTACTATAAGCTTTCCACATGCTATAGTTTCTATAGGTTTACTTGAGACATTTACAGATGTATTGTCATATAATCATTTGTGGACAATATGGTGGCTAGCAAGACAATATAATTGTATGCTTTCTCATTTCAAATTTATTTAAAATATTTGAGTGAAACATTTCATTCCTAAAATTCATTTCATTCCAACATTTCATTCCAACAATTATTTGTCAAAGGTTCTGGACTTCAATTAGGAAAAGTAACCATGACTGGTGAGTAAAGTAGGCATTTAAAAAATATATATATTATTAATTTTTTACAGAGAGAAAGAAAGAGAGATAGGCAGCAACATCGATGAGAGAGAAACATCGATTAGCTGCCTCCTGAACACCCCCCATTGGGGATGTGCCCACAACCAAAGTATGTGCCCTTGACCAGAATCGAACCTGGAACCCTTCAGTCCACACATCGATGCTCTATCCACTGAGCCAAACCGAGTTTGGCTAAAGTAGACATTTTTACACTTAATTTCATTAATACAACTTCAACAATGGAAGTAGGTATTTTTAACTTCATTAAACACACATCAAAACTGATAGAAGAGAAATAATTCAGTTATAAGTCTGTTAAACACAAAGTATATTGATTAAAGTATAAACCCTACCCTTCACTGTCACAAAGCTGACTCATCACAGTGAGAGTATTCACTATAAGTCCTCAGTGATGCTGTTTGATTCATGTTTAATCTGGGATTTGAATGTTCACTAGCATCCCTTTTGTCCATATGTGAGAATAGATGTGCTTCATTTTGTGGAGAGTGTATTTTTCTTTTAAATCTAGAATCTCATATAAGAGATAATTGATTTGGGGAACATTTTATCATGAAATAAAAATAATCCATTCCTAGCTCCATTAGTCTATTGGACAAAAATTGTCTTATCTCTAGGTACTTGGTTATGCACAGTATACTATCTGAACATAACACAATTTGACCATGCATATATGAGAGTATCTCTGTAAGAGCTACAGAAAAAAAATGAGACAAAATTGCATGTAGGTTTCATCATGTCATATAACCTCAGATTTACATGCATCTTTGCCTCTGTGTCTAAATTTGTTAATCAGTTTATAATGACCTTTATATTCCATAAATGAGTGAGATCATATGGCATTTATATTTCACTGATTGGTTTATTTCACTTAGCATAATGCTCTCCAGTTCCATCCATGCTGTGACAAATGGTGATTATTCTTTCTTTTTTACAGCAGCATAGTATTCCATTGTGTAGATGTACCACAGTTTTCTAATCCACTCATCTGCTGATGGGTACTTAGGCTGTTTCCAAACTTTAGCTATTATAAATTGTTCTGCTATGAACATAGGGGTACACATACCTTTCTGATTGATCTTTATGTTTTCTTGGGATATAGTCCTAGAAGTGGTATTACTGGGTCAAATGGCAGTTCCTTTTTTAATTTTTTGAAGAAATTCCATATTGTTCTCCACAGTGACTGCATTCCTACCAGCAGTACAGGAGGGTTCCTTTTTCTCCACACCCTTGCCAGCACTTGCCGTTTGTTGATTTGTTGATGGTAGCCTATCTGGCAGGTGTGAGATGGTACCTCATTGTTGTTTTGATTTGAATCTCTCAGATGATTAGTGAGTTTGCACATGTTTTCATATGTCTCTTGGCCTTCTGTAAGTCCTCTTTCGAAAAGTGTCTATTTAGTTTTTTGCCCATTTTTTTATGGCATTGTATTATGTTTTATGAGTTCCCTGTAAATGTTGGAGATTAAATTCTTATTGGAGATAACATTAGCACATATGTTCTCCTATCCAGTGGGAGAACATATGTGCCAATATTGTTTTTTTTTGGTGGTTTCTTTTGCTGTGCAGAAGCTTTCCTTTTAATGTAGTCTCATTTGTTAATTTTCTCCTTAGTTTCCATTGCCCTAGGAGTTTTATCTGCAAAGATATTGATAAGACAAATGTCTGCTATTTTGATGTCTATGACTTCTTCTAAGATTTTTATGGTTTCCCATCTTAGGTTTAAGTCCTTTAGCCATTGGTATAAGTTGGTGGTCTAGTTTCATTTTTTTGCATGTATCTGTCCAATATTTTCAAGACCATGTATTGAAGAAACTGTCTTGACTCCATTGTATGCTATTGCCTTCTTGTCAAATATTATTTGAGCAAAATTGCTTATGTCAATTTCTGGGTTCTCTGTTCTTTTCCACTGATCTATATGTCTGTTTTTGTGCCAGTACCAGGCAGTTTTGAGAACAGTGGCTTTGTAGTTTAGCTTGATACAAAAATATGGAATGCTTCATGAATTTCTGTGTCATCCTTGCACAGGGGCCAAGCTAATCTTCTCTGTATCATTACAATTTTAGTATATGTGCTGTCGAAGCGAGCACTCTATCTTAATTTTATAGTGTTATTATTAACAGCTCTAAAGCATCACTCTGTTTTTTATTTGTTGTACACTAACCTTAAAATAAAGGTAAAGCAAAGTACTCAATTATTAAGTATTTATTTATTTTTCAGACAAAAACAATCTTATAAAAACAATGATACCATATAATTTCACTTAAAATTAAAAGTCTGTAGAGCATTATAATATCACGTCATATAGATCAAATATTGTGATAAATTACAAATGATTGCAACTTTTATTTATTAAACTATACCTCAAATTGTTACTACTAATCTCTTTGAGAAAGTATTCAGAAACTGTTTTCATAAAATAAATTAAAATTTTGGAAACAAATTTTTATTAATGCAGAAAAACTAAATAACTCACATGATTTAATGATAAAAAAATATTAAAACAGACACAATTATATTACATAAGTTTTGAATCATAGTATTTCCTTATGTGAATACCAGATTTCATGAGGTGTACTGGAGACTATGGTAGTAACCAAGGTTTTATACTTATACCTGAGTTTTATATATAGTTCCAGAAATCAATAATTGATCATCACTTCTTTTTTATTTTACTATCTATAAGAAACCATATGATTAGTCAGTCATGTTTTTAATTAGGAGACAAATTTTCTGAAACTATATAATAAGTTCTTACAATAGAGACATATCACTTATACAGGTGGAATGCCAGTTGAAGACAAATAGTCTAAAATAAAAATGATAAAGGAAACTCACTGAGATATTCACCAGACAAGTGAAAAGCTTCTTGGTTCAGTGAAGGCTCCTGGCAAAATCATTTAACACATAGCTTTAAAGTATTATAGAAAAATATTTTATTCTCTTTATATAGAAAATGTCTTCTCGGGATATATAATATATTGTTTGATTGATTTCTTTTAAAATTAGGAGTATATTAGGCTGAGAATGGAAAGCCAGTGGAAGTGTTAACATAATTTATACAGGCTGCAAATGTTAAGCAGTTTTATTCATTATGGGAATAAATCTATCCCTCTGTTTGAAACTATCAATTAAGTTGAAAGTTAAAATTTATTAAAATAGATGTATAGCATGATATTCAATATAAGTAAATGCTTCATCTATCACTACTAAGTAAATGAGTATAAGGAAAAATTATTTGAGAAAGATGGCACCCTGAGGTTCAATTTATATCACATTAAAAATCAAGTATTATGGTTAACTTACATTGTAAATAATAAGCACAAAGCCCTATTAATTTGCTTAAAATTCACAACCATGTTTTCTTAATGTATTCACTATTTTAATTAGCAAATCTATAGAATTTAAACTTGCATAAGCATGTTTGAAGCAAGTAGCAAAAAGAATAAGTTATTTTAGTTGAAATACATAAGAAATCAAGTATTTTCTTTTTTGGGGGGATTTTTCTTTTTTTTTAAGTGATACTTTCTTTTTTTAAATATATTTTTATTGATTCCAGAGAAGAAGGGAGAGAGGAAAGAGAGATAGAAACATCAATGATGAGAGAGAATCATTGATCGACTGCCTCCTACACACACTCTCCTTGGGTGGAGCCCACAACGTGGGCATGTGCCTTGATTGGAATTGAACTCTGGACCCTTCAGTCTGCAGACCAATGCTCTATCCAATGAACCAAACCATCTAGGGCAGGAATTTTTTTTCTTAATCCTTTTAAATGTATATAGTACTGGAAAATACTTAAGTGACAGAAATGGTAATTTATACATTAAAAATCTATATATAATTTATCAAAATATTGTTATCTCTATTTTATACATAAAATTGAGATTCACAGAGTTTAACGGTTAGGCCATAATCATCTGGTGCTATTTTGGGTTAAGATTTTAGCTAAAAGCTGTATTATTCCCAAGCATGTGTACTTTACCAAATGTTCCACTGTCTGATGTAAAACACTTTGACTATGATACATTGATAAGATTAGCAGTTCAATTGAAACTAGGATTTGAGATACGGTCATTGTGTTCATATTTGATTATTTTAGAGACGGCATTTTATTTATTACCCAAAAAACTCATGCTCTGATTGGGCAATTGTTTCGATGCTACAGCTCTTGTTTAAAAATTTTTTTCTAGTGAACCAAAATACCCTTCAATATACAGAGAAAATGTTCAGATTATTTGCATTAAATATTAGTAACAATACTTCTCAGGGTCAATGAAAAGCAAATTACAGTTTATTATTTATATAAGTTGAAGAGTTGTGATTTTCATTCCTGCTATTTCTATAAAGAATTTGAGTCCTGCCAAGACTGGTTTGGCTCAGTGGATAGAGCATCGACTTGTGGACTGAAAGGTCCCAGGTTCGATTCAGGTTGGGGGCATGTGCCTTGCTTGCGGGCACATCTCCACTGTGGGGCATGCAGGAGGTGGCTGATCAATGTCTCTCTCTCATTGATATTTCTGACTTTCTATCTCTCTCCCTTCCTCTCTGTAGAAAATTAATAAAGTATATGTTTAAAAAAAGAATTTGAGTCCAATAGTATTTATATTTATATTTTTAGTATATATTTGTTAATTCAAGTAAAGAAAGCTTCATTAAGTTAGTAAAAATGTGTTTTTAATACCTCTAGATAGAGGTCTGACTCAAAATTTCAAATGGTGACTTGAATTTTTTAAAACTGATTTATCTTTATAAGAAGTAGATCCAACCTAAGCATAGTTAAGAAATAATGCCTTTGGCCTGGAGAAAGTATTTAATTATTTATTTGGTTTTGTTATCAAACTTTTCTTAGTTATTCTGAATCCAATCTAGTTTTACTTCATTATTGAATTCAATTTACATTCAGAGTTGCATCTCAGGAGTTTCTTCTTGCTATTTTCAAAAGAGCATTTCTTTAATAAATTTAAATTAAAAAAATATAAATTCCACATTCACACAGTGTTAATAACAAGTATCTAATATCCAGGTTTTATCTAAAAACAAAGAAATGGAACATCTTGAATATTCATTTGTAGGAGCAAATATCATCTCTTCCCCATGAGGAGACTATAAGTTTATTTTCAGTCAATTTATAATATGTTGTCATAATCCTCTTTACAGTTTTCTCCGAACTGGATTTAATGCCACTGAGTACAATTAATTTACTGAGTTCTGTGGCATTGGATTGATTCTCTTGATAACCAAATATTTATTCAGCTTTCATTGTGGTTTAAAAGAAGGTGCTGCAATTGATGCAGGTAGGATAGGATTCAACTATAAAAGTAACTAAAGATAAAATTTAATTTCTTAAAAATTACCTATTTTAGTGACTTGGATTTCATCCAATATTCCTATATACTAATTTATCAATAGTTTACAAATAGGATAATTATCTAATTAATCATACTGGTGGTACATTTGAGGATGAAAGCAATCTTCTAATAAATTAGATTCTATAGCAGACATAATATGTAGTTTTCAGGAAAAGCATGACATAGGTTTAACTTATTTATAAATAACTTTTAGGAGAAGTACCATTTTCTTATCCATGATATTGTTGCACGGAGTCTACCCCCTAACAAACACTTAGTAATTACCAGTAGAAATAAATGATGGATTAATTTTACAAAAAAAAATAATGTGATACCTTCTTTATAGTCACTTATTTATTTCAAAATGTATATATTATACCTGTAATTCAAATTCCATATGTTAAATATTTTCTGACCATTTATATTCTGTGAAACAGTGTTGACCTCACTGTATTAGTACTTACTGATCAGTTTCTACATCAAACATCATACATTTACATTACATCATTTATTTAGATTCAAGTGTTGATTCAGTGATAGAAGCAGAGCAGTGGGAAGTTTGATAACTTACCTTTATGCTCAGTGCCAATGATCATGGGATTCATAAAGACGATCCTTCCTGCCTTATTTCTGCTTGGTGAGATCAAGGAATCCGGTACTTTGAAATAAGGTATAATGGCAGGCAAATCATTAAAGTCTGAATGGAATATGCAATCTTATTAACCCAGTTTCCAAATGAAATCTATGTTTATAGGATTCTCATTACATGATGGTCAATAGGAAAGCTTTGGCAATGCTTCTTTGAATACAAAATAAAGTATGATGATGGCTGTCTATTTCATAATTAGGTAACTTAAGCTTATGGAATTATAATGTCAATTACAGTTTAAGAAAAGGAATATTTCATCCTCAACCTTATTACAATGATGAAGATGAGTAGAATAAATTTATATAACATGTGAATGGGACACTGCCAGTCAGCTTAAATCAAAATAAGAAAAAAAAAAAACTGTCAGGGGTCTACACTGTGAATCTTTTACTTTACTGTTTGATATAATCAATATAAAGATCTTATTTATAGTAATCTCTAATATCATTGCGTTAGTAGGCTCCCATGGTCCAAATAACAGTGCAGTTTTACACATAATCTTGACTTTGTACAGAGCCCTCTCTTACATTACCTATTACTAAAAACTGGCTACTTTCTGATTCCAGTGCGTCCAAACAGTTATTTCCAAGAATGACGTATACTATCCCCACAATCCAAGAAGGTGCTGTAAAGACTGAGCACCTCTTTCTCATGTAAAGGAGCACTTCTGAACTTCACCAGTATGGCAGATCTCTGGATCTCCTCAAATTTATCTCCCTATTAAGTTTTATCACTTTCTGACAAAAAGTTACAATTAGCACAATGTCACTGTTTCAGTGACATTCAGGAACAGTATTATGCAAAATGCAAAATGATTAGGGCCCTTGTTACCTACATTATGAGAAAGTAGAGAAGTTTTGCTGAAGCTGGTTTAGCTCAATGGATGGAGTGTCCGCCTGTGGACTGAAAGGTCCTAGGTTCGATTCCAGTAAGGGGCATGTATCTTGGTTCCGGGCACATCCCTGGTGGAGGTGTGCAGGGGTCGGCTGATTGATGTTTCTATCGATGTTTCTAACTCTCTCTTCCTCTCTGTGAAGAATCAATAAAATATATTTTAAAAAAAGAAAAAAAAAGTAGAGAAGTTTTAACAAGTTTTTGGAAAGCAAAGGTTTCCTGTTCATCATGCTGAAATAAAACAGGTTTGATATTTCATGTGGATGAGGTTTGAGAAGAGACTCTGCTCGCTTTGTTGTTGTTGTTGTGTTTTCTAGTCTGTTTTCTCTTTTGGTCAGATTAGATCATTTCTATTGCAATGTGTGCAAATTCACTGTGTTTGGTGACTTTTATTAAGCAAAAGTATATTTTCCTTTGATTTCTACTAATTAAGCTGATACATGTACTTTAAGAAGCCAGTCACCAATTGCATTAAACATTAGTCTTCTTTATTTTTTTCATGGGGGGAGGCCCTTAAAAAATATCTCTATAATATTTTAATGATTTTCCTATCACTCCTTGTTTATTCCCATTCTGTGCCTGTGCCTTCTCTCTTTGGTGAGAATTTCTCTCCTTTCTCTGACTTTTTTTACCTATAGATATTCCACAGAGATCAATTCTTCCTTCAATATTATTTTTGTTCTCAATGATTTGACATACTTCATGCCCATGGCTTTTACCATCATTTTTATCATGGTTTCCAAACTCTCAGACTCACAAGCTTCATTTTCAACAACCAATTGTACATTTTATTCTAGTTATTCGACAGACAACTAAACACACAATAAAAATAAACTTACTGCATTATATATTTTGCCATTTAAGTCAGAAACTAGGAAATGTCTGAAATAGTCACTTCTTCTCTTCCCCAGCCCCCACTCCTGACTCTACTGACCTGCCCTGGGGTGTGCACATTCAATTGTTACAGTTTATTTTTCTGCTCAAATGATGTAAAATTCAAGGATTTTCACTCACCAAACTATAAAAATTTACATGATTTTAGCATAATATACAAATTTCACATGACAAATTATCATTTGTTTTTTATTTACCAAAATCACCTAGGCTATAATAAATAAAAGTTGTTGGCCTTGGATTTTGGTAAGACTCTATTTTAATCCTTGCAGCATCTTCGTACTTGAGACTTCTCCTGAGCAACAACAGCTAGAGTCCAACTCCAGAAAATCAGTTCCAAAGTTTGGTCCTTCTGCTTGGGACACATATCATATAGTGGTAGCTATACATTTTTCTGATGCTAAGTACTTTTCAAATATATTTTCTGTGCACTACTTGAGACCATAATTTTCAGCGCAGAAAACTCTATGGCTAAACTTTGTCTGAAATAAAAGTAGGCTTGCTTAGCTTAGAGGATATTGGTTCTGATTGGAGAAGCTGAACTTCGCCTTCTTAGTGGGTGGTGCTTTCTTGCCTCACATGACTCATTTCTCTTCCCTTATTCCACAGAAACTATGCTGATTCTTTCCTGTTGTCTATTTCTTCATAACTCAACATCTACCCTATTCCTAGATCCCTAATATAAACAGGTATTCATCCCACTGTCGTTATCAACAAATGCCACGATTGAAACTAAGTATATTTTATTAAATGTATAAAGATAGTTTTATCTTCTAAAAGTATCTTTGAGTAAAGTTGTATATGTTAGCGTAGATTTAATTCATGTTATATTTTGACTGTAGACATACATGTGTATAAATATATTTCTCTATATAGATAAATTCTGTGTTTTATAAATATTACAAAGAGAGATGATAAGAATCAATAGAAATGTGGAAACAAATTAGATGTTCCTTTCTTCTTCTTCCTTTTTTTTTAACTCCAGATAAATATTCAGACTTCTGGTAGCAGGAACTATTTTTGAAAAGGGCATTTGTAAAGCAGTTAAAAAGAAAAGATCAAAATAAGGTGAATCTCTCCATGCATTAAAGCATACATAAAAAATGCTGTGTTTGGTAGGAAAAGCACCTCTTTGTTTAGCATTGTTTATTAATTGTGATTATTAAAGCATTTGATTGCTCTTGACGTCTTTGTTCACCATGAGCTATCCTTTCTCTATTTTTATATCATGGTGATTCTGCTTACCACTGTTCCTGCCAAGCTGTGTCTAGCAGGGTCATATTGCCAGAGGTCATAACTCAGTATATATTCTAAGTGCTTACACTTTCTCTCTCTGTACTTACCCCCATTTCACCTCTTGAATACAATGTCTTACAGGAATGCTTTGGGGTTTTGTTTATACTTATTCCCCATAAGTCTTCAGCCTAGCAGGCCAGTGAGCTAATAACCATCCGTTTAGTGCCTGCAGACTGGCTGACTTCCAGTACCTCATTGTTAGTTACTCGGTTTAGTCTTTTCATATTATTTGCATAATAGTATAATTTTTGAAAACCCGCCGGATACTGCTGTTTTTGGTGTTACTCTTTATAGAACTATCACATGGGCACAAAAAAGTATGGATGAAAGGTCAGAGAAAAAATATGATAAATCAGTTGAAAATAAAAGTGTGTTGTTTAGATAAAGTTGTAATTCTGATAAAATAAAATAATTTTGGACATAGCTAAATAAATAAAAGATATTACTGAGGAGACAGAAGAAAGTTAGATATTTAGGTGTGGGAACCTCTTTCCATGTCCGCGTGGTTCAGGGTTCCCGGGTCAGTGTTATAAATACAAATATAAAATAAGAAATTGGGTGTGACATATTAGAGAGTGGAATAAAGTGTGAATGCCCTTAAAAGAGATGTGCATGTAAGAGATAAAAAAGTTTGTACCCCACATGTAAAGACCAGATAGCAGAACACCTGGGACCCGCGATCAGACACACTGAAGACACACTGAAGACACACTGAAGATGTCTACTTGAGCACATAAAAGAGAGCAAGCTCCAAAGGAGATTAGAGCCACTTGTCTGCTCCTCCACAGACGGTCGCTCTCGGCTCCCCTTCCTGCATCCTTCCTGAACTCTGAGCTCTGCCGTGGACCCTGGGTCCAAACCGTGAGCCACAAGCAAGGCCTCTACAAGACACCGGGCTGCAGCTGCAACGTCCAATGTCCAGTGTGTGTGTCTGTCAGCGTGGATCTCCCGGTGGCCTGCCTAGGTCTGGAAACCACCAGGACTCTGGTAAATAAACCGCGTGTGATTCGTGCATTGCCTGTCTGGCTCCTGTGTAATTTATGCTCGGCCAATATTTAATAAGTGCCTTGAGTCATCCCTATAAGTCCATTTTATTGGCAGAGGATACTCTTGGCCACCTGTGCTTACGTCCTTAGATAAATTCTGGGACAATCAGGGTTCGGATGCTGAAGGAGGCCGGACGTAAACGAAATGAGAGACCAGAAAGCATTAATTTGGCGATACTGGGGGGCCAGGCGGGAGCCTTCATCTAGTGGAAAGAACTGCTACTTGCTCTGGCCTTTTTCTCCCTTTTATTAAGGCTTTGGGACACACCCCTAAACTTTAGGCAGGAAATAACAAAAACAGAAATTAACATGAAACAAATAGATAGAGGTTGCTTCAACCAATAATGTTTCAACTAAACAGTGAGTAATTAGCTCTGACCTTTCAGAGCAATTAAGGTTGACCAGCCTTCTGGCTTCCTGTTTACATCCATTTAGTGAGAACAATATTTGGTTTCCGACATTTAGGGGCGGGACCATAGGAAAGGAAATAGAACTGAGGACCTAGCAAGGTGGAGTTACTAAGGCACTCCAACTGGGAGGAGGGGAAAGGGCACTTACAAGAAAGGCATGACCTTTAAAATAAATGGATATTGCTAAGACAGGCAGCATGCAGATAACCAACCACAAGGCAGTAAGGTGTATAAATCCATCAAAAAGATATTGCTAAGGTGGAATTCTTTTAAAAGACCAATGAGGGGCTAGCAAGACTACCCACCCCTAAATAAAAGGTGCCCATTTCCTCCTTCTCTCTCTTCTCCCTGACACGCAACAGGTTTCTGATGTTCATTTCTGTGTCAAGGGAGCACGTCCCTGAGCCCTCGTGGCTTATGGCCATGTGAGCCTTCACACATGGACTCTTAGACTTTAATTAGCTTGGATAATTTATTAATTATTTCCCATTGTAGCATGGAAAGGAAGCTCTGGACACTGGGCTGCTCTTGAAACCCCAGCTATACCTTTTCAGGACTGGCTTCTCTCAATATGCATTCCACATGTCTAGAATAAACACTGTAAAATTAAATCCTTGCAAATGCTCTTGTAGTAAAAAGAATATTTAGAAACAAGAGACTCAAATGATAATTATTAAAACACAAAATAATTACATAAAAATAATAATTTTTTATATTATGAAAACTGTAAAATGAAGATGGAGAAAGGCTAAAAAGGTTTGCTTTTATCTCTTTGACTTAAGTATACATTTTAGAAGAAAAAATAATATATAAGAATCCAGATAATGAGTTTCTTCTCTGAGAAAATTCACTTGACATCTATAGCCATGTGTAATATGAAAGTTGATAACTAAATTTATGTGAGTTGTAAAGCATCTTAAAATATTACTTTTATCATTATTTTTTTGTTCCACATTTAATGCCTCTTTAATAGATAAGGATAAACTGTTGACTTATTTGACTAAAAGTTTATAATATTTATTAAAGTTGTGTTGCAAATAACTCTATAGTATAAACACTATTTAACAAACAGTTATACAATCTATCATCTGGTTTAAGAGAGAATTCTATTACTAATTAACTAAATATCTGGATCATATGATATAAAAATAGGTAAAACATTGTTTTCACAATTTTATAAAAATATTTATCAACTATAAAAATTTAAATAAGCAATATTAAATTATATAAAATTAAAATATTTATTATTTAAATTATTTAGTGTTAAAATTCTCAAGTTTACACACAGCATCATGGAATTGAGCAGAATTATTGGTACACACAAAACAATTAAGACGTACAATGATTATGCAAGTATTTTAGTTCATTGGTGGATACAATCACAACTATTTCATTAATCATGTCACCATCTAAATATTCATTTCAAAACAGATTATATTTGACTATTAACATATTTATTTAGATCGTGAAAATTATATAAATTTATAAAATGTTATAAATATAATACAACATATATAATTTTTTTAAACAAAATGTTGTGGAGCTGATGTTCTTTATGCAAACATTAGACACCCGGTGCATAGAATTCATACACTCAGGGATGGGTGCCTTAGCCCAGCTTGTGCCCTCTTGCAGACCAGGAGTCCTTGGGGGATGTCCAACTGATAGCTTAGGCTGCCCCTGCCTGGGTCTAAGCGCTGCCAGGGAGGCAGGAGAAGCTCCCACTATTGCTGCTGAACTTGCCTGCTGTGAGCCTGGCTTCTGGCTGAGCAGCACTTCCCCTTGTTAGAGTGCAATGATACCATGGGGCAGATCCTTCATTGAGCATCTGTCCTCTGGTGGTTAGTGTGCATCATAAATAAGCAAATGATAATAACAAACTTGCACCATAATTGTGGCTCTTATGAAAATCATTTATTTGATGAAGATTTTAGACTTGAAAAATGATGGTGGAGCCAATTCCAATGGAAAGTATTTTTAAATTACATTTGCAAACTGCTTCTCCAAAAAAGAAATGAATTTTGTTTTTCAGCATACAGATTTATTAACATCTAAATCAGATTCATAAATAGATCACTGCAAAGAAAACAACTGAAATAGCAACTATCTGATTTATACATACAACATTAATGACACATATCTTTTAAATGTACTCCAAAATTCTAAAAGTGGCACTTGTTCATTCTTTAAAAAGTACCTCAAATAAAATGTATAAACTATGGTAATAGTATGGGCCTATTTTAGTGTTAACACCCTAAAATTATTTTTAACTACATGTTTTAAAAACAGTGTAGGGGAAATTATCTCTTTCAATGTTACTTTTGAATTATTAGTTGCTAAGGCAGTTTCCACTCTTTCATTTACTTACTTTGGAAATGAACTTATGGTTTTATATCTCTAAATTCTTTATGTATACTAAAGATCACTAAATAGCTTTTCTATTCCAATACCTTCTACACAGACACATGCTCTAATAATGTCTATACCTAGTTTCCATTTATCCCCAATTAAAATTTTTTCTTTCACATCTACTTATCTATTTACATGTTCATGCATAGACTATCACTAGAAGACTGATAGGAGAATATAAGCTACCCAAGAAATGTTCTAATTATGCTATTAAACTAATAACTAAAACAATTCTAGAAACATGTGGACATTTATTGAAAGAAGGAATGAAGAAAGGAAGGAGAAAAGGAGGGAAGAAGGGAAGGATGGAAGGAAGGAAGGAAGGAAGGAAGGAAGGAAGGAAGGAAGGAAGGAAGGAAGGAAGGAAAGAAGGAAGGAAGGAAGTAAAGAAAGAGGGAAAAAGGAGAAAAGGAGCTTGACTTGGTTACATTTGTTCTAAAACTATATAATTGCCTTATTTTTTTTCCATATTTAAAAACACCTACATTACAATCATTTTCCTTTTACAAATTTTCTTACTTTTGAAATTTAATTAAACCATTAAAAAAAAAATTCAAGTTCCAAAGATGGTGATTTCTCTTATGGATTCAGCAATGTATTTACTACCATTGCTTCCTTTCCAATTTAGCTTTTAGCCTAGAACCTACTCTACAACAGGCACATGAAAAGATACTCCATTTCATGAATCACAGGGAAATGCTAAGCAGAACTTTATACCAGTTAGACCGGCTATAATGAAAAAAAA
>PVJN01040270.1:0-19368 GCA_004026805.1 Lasiurus borealis | reverse complement strand
CACACCGTCCACACACTCCCCTGTCACTTCCTTACTCACTCACACCCTTTCCCTCCCCTCCGTCCTGCCAGCCACCATCTTCCCAGCTCCTTCTAGTAGAGAATTTGTGATTCAAAAGAGATTTTGAAACTCTAATAGAGTTTGTGATTCAAAAGAGATTTCTGGTCTTTACATTAAAAACAAAAAACAAACAAACAAAAAAAACAGACAAATTTTAAAAATATACAGTTTTATTGATTTTTTGAGAGAGTGAGAGAAAGGGATAGGGAGAGAGAAAGAGAAACATCAATGATGAGAGAGAATCGCTGATTGGCTGCCTCTTGCATATGCCCTGACTAGAAGTTGAACCACGATCTCCTGATTCATAGGTCAACACTCAACTATTGAGCCACAACGACAGGGCAAAAAAAATGATTTTTTGCAAAGAAAATTTTAAATACATTTAATATTATAAAGAGAAAACCTCTTAATGTATGGGTTGCCAAATAAAGGTTAAGAAATAGTCCACCACCCTACTGTCTGTGTCCATGGGTTATGCATATAAGTATACAGATTCTTTGGTTGATCTCTTCCCACTCACTCACACACCCACCCCCTCTTTCCCTCTCAGAGGAAACAATCTGTTCCTTGCTTCTCTGTCTATGCCAGGCCCTTTATGCTCCTGGTCTGGCAGATTCTTGCCCTTCGCAGTTCCGCTAATGCACTTGTTGGCTCTGCCTTTGGGTTGAAGACAAAAATAAAGCAGGAAGTTCATTTTCAAATTCAGGAGAAGTTATTAAAATTATTTAGCAAGAGCACTTCCTCTATGACTTTGCTCAACAACTGGGTGACATGGGCCAGCTTTTGTCTGGAGTTCAGAGTCATTTCTGTAATGAAATTGCAAGTGAGAGAACAGAACAATCACGCCAACATCAGAGACTCATAAACATAGTTTTTAAAATTGTAGAAAAGTCCTCAACAATTCCACTTAGGAGCTAAAACAAGATGTTCAGAGACTTCTGCCCAGGAGATCAAATATTACAATGGTCACTTGTGTTGCTTAGGTTAAGTGAACCAGTAAGAGTTATAATATTATTTTTTATTTTTCAAATACATTTTGTTTTTCTGAAGAACTTACTATCTTTGCATGTGGAGTGTTTTGGTGAGATGAGGACAGGAAATAAGGGGCTGACGCCTCAAGACACAGAAGGAACAGAGAGTAATGACATCCAGTGTTGGTGTTGCAAGGGTTCAGGAAGCCCCAGTTCAGGTAGCCATTAATGCCGGGGTTTGTGTCCCAGCATTACGAAGGGTTAAGCATTCTGGAGAAAGGCTGTATGGAGATCAAGCAGGAGTCCAAAGACAAAAGATAGTTTTGAAAGGCATTACGGGTCAGAGGAGCTTCAACTATAGGAGCTGAAGACTCCCCTTGACTCAGGACCCATGCTTTTTATTAACCCCATTTGTCCTAAGGCAAGGTGGAGATAATACACTTCAAAGGGTAGGGCACAGAAGCATTGTCAGATTGGGAAATAGCCTACAGCTGTTCAGGTTTTTGGCCAACAGGAGGCAATAATATGTAGAATAAGATGCTCTGAGTGGTTTGGCAGTAAACGATTATGCTATTCTCGAAGAGAAGTGTGGACTCTGCTTTGTACTCAGAAACTCTGAGGGCCCTATTTTTGCCTCCACCTCCTATGAAGCAGTTGGGCCTGGGAAAGTCATTTAGCATTTTGGGGGGCTCAGTTTATGATCTCTAATATGTGAATAGCAGTATCATATGGAGATTTTTTTAAAAAATATGTATTTTTATTGATTTTAGGGAAATACGTTTTTATTGAAGGGCGAGGGAGAGATGGAATCATCAATGATGAGAGAGAATCATTGATTGGCTGCCTCCTGCCTGCCCCTTACTGGGCATCAAGCCCACAACCCAAACTTGTGTCCTGCCCAGGAATCCAACCATGACCACCTGGTTCATTGGTGGATGCTCAAGCACTGAGCCACGTCAGCCTGGCTTCCATGTTTGTGAAAAATAATTGAGTTCATTTCTGCAAAATGTTTGGTATTTTGTTTCAAACTCAGCAGTTTAAATGGGGCTATTTATCCACTTCTTGATGTGGAGACTAACTCATGAACCACCCATGTGCTCCCTGGTGTCTGGGTAAAGCCAACCGTAGAAGTGGGGGACAGTGGAGACGTGCAGATCTGGCCACTTGGCTCAGGAAAGTCACACTTTTCTTTCCTCAAAAACAGTCCAGTTCCCTGGGAATGCCTCCTGTTAGCCCAGCCCGCCACTCTCACCACGCCTGGGACTCTGTCCCACTGAAATGTCCCTGGACCAGAGGCGTCCCCTTGGGAGGGACTGTTTCATTGGCTCGTTCCCCACCGAGGTAAAACACCGTGTGACATTGACTTGTTCTGTCTGGGGTCACATCACAGCTGCCAAATCCAGAGACGGTTCAAAATGGAGCTAGCATCCCTCACCTTCCCCACAGAACTCTGCGTTCTAAGCTGTGTTTTCCTCTTACATCGCAGGGCCACGACACAACTGCAACTGGAATAAACTGGGTCTTGTACCTATTGGGCTGCTATCCGGAAGCCCAGAAAAAAGTGGGCAATGAGCTGGACGAAGTGTTTGGTATGTATGGCCTCTTCACTGCTTACACGGAAGGTCCCAAGTCACTGAAGCAAATGGCATCCTTGCTCATTAAGGAAGTGCCATCTGTCCTTTGCAAACTTCACCCATTGGTTTACAGGCATTTGCTGATCGCTTGGCCTGGGACAGCGCCGGGCTACATGCTGGGGGTAGACAGACACATGTCCTGTTCTCAGGACCTCGCTGCTCCATGGGTTTAGCGGTCACTGTGTATAAAGTACCAGGTCCAGGCTATGTGCTGGGGCGTCTGAGGAAGGAGGGGGCTATCAGAGAGCACAGAGGAGAGAAGGAGCTGGTTAGCGGGGTCAGGGGTGGGCTCCATACAGGATCACTGTTGGTTAAGCTGCTTAAATAAGTTTCTGTTGCACAACCGGCGACCTGCAGGTGAGGAGTCCTAGGCTGAGGCCAATGGGGATTGTGGAGAATCCCGGGCTTGCTCTTTTCTCTCTGTCATTTTCATCATCGTGAACTTTGTTTTCTTGATTGTTGTTCTGGGCTCATGTTTACCTTTAAGGCAAGAAGACAGGGAGGAGGGATGAAGGATATTAGTCTCCTTTGACTGAGGGCACAGATATTGCAAACTGGGTGGCTTAGCACAATATAAATTTATTCTCTTACATTCTGGACACCAGCAGGCCCAGATCAGTATCTCTGAGTTAAATCAGTGTGTTGGCAGGACTGCACTCTTTGGAAGCCTGAGGGGAGAATGCCTTCCTTCTGGTGACGGCCAACACACCTTGGCTTATGGCCCCATCATTCAAATCTCTGTCTCCATCTTCACATCAATTTCTCTTTTGTGGGCGTGTGTCAAACCTCCCTCTGTTCTCTCTTATCATGATATTTGTGATGGCATTTATGGCCCATCTGCATAATCACGATCATCTGTCTCTTTTAAGATCCTTAATAAAATCTTTAAAGGCACCTCCCCCCCCAAAAAAAAATATTTAAAGGTAAAGGTGATTGGCCAATCAACAAAGTGGTATTTGATGGATTTTCCTAGTGCCGAGTGGGAAAGGAGCAATAAAGGAAAAGAGGAGGAGGTGGAAGACGTTCTGGAAAGACAGGGTCCTGTTGCGCAATGGCAGAGTGGAAAAGTTGGAAGACAGTAAGCATTAAAGGGCAGGTGGAATCAGAACCTTTGTCAGAACCCATTGAGTGGTGAAGCAGGAAAAGTAATTGCATGTCCAGATGGTGTGAGGACTGGATTTTCATGTCAAGAGGGAGGACTTTGTCTTGTATTCTTCTGGGCTCTGTGTCTGTCATCATTATGTTTTTCCTGTTTCAAGTTGAACTTCTCTCAGATTGCCTCTGATGGGTAAACTGGGTATTTTAGAAACCCGGGTTCTTTTGGAATATGTTCCCATGTTTGTGGGGGGTGTTTTTTTTTTTTTTTTTGTGTGTGTGTGTGTGTATTTTACAATTTCTGGCCAATTGCAGGTGTCATGAATGGTTTTGGATCTCACGTAATTGACACCATTATTACTAGAATTTTTATTCTGCTGCCTCTCTTGCTTTTTGCTAATTGTGCCTCACTTCTCTTCTATCCGCAGTATTAGTTCTAAAATTTCTTTGAGCAACTGATCTTTGGATATTGAGATGTAAGTATTCCTTCCTCTTTATTTCTTTTTCTCACTGAGGTAAACTTCACATTTCGTGTCATTATAACAAAGCAACTGGTACACTTTTACCGTTTAAAATTAAGCATTATCTTTTCTTTCCACTAAAACAAACAAAATATTTCAAACAAACAGGAACAGCATTATAATAGAGAATAACGGTTCCCAATAGGATTCTGCAGGTCCCTATTCTTCCACTGAGTGGCAGGCCCCAGGCCGTTATTAGGAGAGAATTTCATCTTAAACTGCAAGGAAGTCCGTTAAACATGACAATCCCACAGACCAAAGGCGGAGCTTTGTTGTCAAAATGCCCACTTCACTGACCCAAACGTCTCGTATCTACCCTTTCACCTTCCATAAGCCCATTTTTTTTATTTTAGTTTAAAAAATGTTCCATACAAGAGAAAGGTGACAGGTATATGTTGGTGAATGCTACTGATCCCCTTCTCAGAGGCAGTGTGATCTGTGTGCTCACAGTGCAGAGACAGGAGGAAAAACCTAGAATTCTGGGCACCACTGTGTGGGCTGAGCCTCCAGCCTCCAGCGGGGCAATGTCAGCAGAGGTTTTTCTTTCCCAGGGAGCACAGGGGCATGGATTCCATACAGTGTTTTTGCGTCAGGAAGGGATAAAGTGAATTTGGACTTGTATGCATGCATATACGCCTGAGCAATGGAATGGACACCAGGGGGGTGAGGGCATGAGTAGGGGGATAGGAGGGCAATGGGGGGAGCAGACAAAGACACATATGTAACACCTTCATCAATAAAGAAAAAAAATATCAAGGGAAAAAATAAAAAAATAACAATATTTATAAAAGTAAAAAAAATAAAGTGAATTTGGAACAGAAAGCATTAGAGATTCTTGTCCCACCATATTGGTACTTCCCCCAAAATGAGGTGAGAACCAGGATGGAAGGGAGAAAAAAGACTTCAAGAGCAGAAGGACGGAGCCTCAGAGTAAAACAAACCAAACAAAAGCCAGGCGGTCGCTGCTCCCAGAGGCTGGAGGAACCTTGTAGAAGGTTGGAGCCACCAGTGTTCCTGAGTCACCTTCTCCTCCATCCCAAGCAGCTGCTTCGTTGGTAGCTTTCACTCCTCCCCCGCTCCTCCTCCACCATCACCTTCTTCTCTTCTCCTTCCCCTTCTCCGCCTTCCCCATCAGGAAGCAAGTCGGGAGGAACTGGGTCGTGGCAAACACCCCCTTGGATGGTCTCAGAATGGCCACGAGCCAGAGTTCTGTTTCTCAGCCGCCTCCTGCTGGCTCTCTCCCGCAGTGGACGTGAGCGTTTCATCACACCCTTTCCAGGTGGTTCAGTGACTTTGGAAATGCATCACGGCTTGCACTCAGATGCAATTCTTTGGGTGCAAAGAAATGAAAATCTGTTCTGTGACCTGATTTGTTACTTTTCGATTCTGTCCCTTCAACTCTGGTTAAATACCACAGTGCCTTGCCATCCATCTCCCCGAGCAGCGCCGGCATAGAGATGTTATTACTCGAAAATTTGGGATTTGGGCCATCAATTCCTACCTTTTCTGAAAAGCAATGATTGGCAGAATTTGTTATACGTCGACCTTCAGGATCTTCTCGCTGGCTTGTTCATTGGGTCGGTCCGTCTCATTTCTATCTTTCTCGGTATGTTCAGTTGCTCCCTGCTGTGTTTTTCTCCCATTGACACATCCAGGAAGCCGTTTGGATTTCTTTGTGAGGTGGGCATAGGGGATATTTGGGGGCCAGGCTATAGGGAAAGGCCAAGAAGCTGACCCAGGAGAAGATGCACTTCTGGAAGAGGCTCTGAGGATTCAAAGTTAAATGTTTTAAACTCAGTTTCATGCATTCACAATGTTATGCAACCGTCACCTCTATATAATTGGATCCCACTTCAGCAGCCAAAAGGAAACCCTGCACCAGTAATCAGCCGCTCCCCATGTTCTCTTCCTCCAGCCCCTGCAGCACCTCATGTACAACCGTCTCTACAGATTTCTCTCCTCTGAGTATTTCCTCAAAATTTAATGATATAACATGTGACCCTTTGTATGTTTTTTGTTTGTTGGTTTGTTTTACTTAGCACTATTGTCTCATTTTATTTTTATTATCTACTAGAGGCCCAGTGCATGAACTTCGTGCACAGGGGGGTAGGCATTTCCTTCAGCCCAGCCTGCTCTCTCTAATCTGGGACTCCTTGAGGGCTGTCTGACTGCCCTTTTAGGCCCGATCCTAAACAGGCAGTCAGACATCCCTCTCACAATCCAGGACTGCTGGATCCCAACTGCTCACCTGCCTGCCTTCCCAATTACCCCTATCTTCTTCTGCCTGCTAGTTTGATCACCCCTAACTACTCCCTGCCAGCCTGATTGATGCCTAACTGCTCCTCTGCCAGCTTGTTTGCCCCTAACTGCCCTACCCTGCAGGCCCTGTCTTCCCCAACTTTCCTCCTGAGCCAGCCTGATTGCCCACAACTACCCTCCCTTGCAGGCCTCATCCCTCTCAACGGCCCTCCCCTGCTGGCCATCTTGTGGTGGCCATCTTGTGTCCACATGGGGCAGGATCTTTTGACCACAGGGGGGCAGTCATCTTGTGTGTTGGAGTGATGGTCAATCTGCATATTACTCTTTTATTAGATAGGATAGAGGCCTGCTGCATGGGTGGGGTAAAGCTGGTTGCCCTGAAGGGTGTCCTGGATCGGGGTAGGTGTTTCCTTGGGGTGTGGGGTGGCCCGGATGAGGTGACGGTAGTGGTTTGCAGTCTGGTCATGCCCCCTGGTGACCCAAGTGGGGGTCCCTGGTATCTGGGATTTATTTATCCTCCACAATTGAAACTTTGTGTCCTGGCGGAGGCCTGGATTGCCAGGGTTTGGAAAGCTTGGCTTCTTCCATCACTAGGGGCAACGCAAGCCTCCCTCCTGCTTCTCTGTGGCCCTAGCCCTCTTGGCTGGGTTAATTTGCATACTTGTTCTGATAGGCTGGTGGGCATGGTTGGTGGGCATGGCTTGGAGTGTAGCGGAGGTATAGTCAATTTGCATATTACTGTTTTATTAGATAGGATACTAGTAAGAATTTTACGTTAGCTTTGGTATTTAACATTCAGTGTATTGATGTTAAAATATATTCTTTGTTGATGTCTTATTCGCCAAACCCAAATATTTCTTGCATTTATTTTATTTCATGTCTTTACTTTGACCAGGGAATTCTGATCGCCCTGTTACCTTAGAAGATCTGAAGAAACTTAAATATCTGGATTGTGTTATTAAGGAGACCCTTCGTCTTTTTCCTTCTGTGCCTATAATTGCCCGTGGTCTTAATGAAGATTGTGATGTTGGTGAGAATTCTTTCGTGAAAGTGGTGGGGAGAGTGGACTTTTCTGTGTGTGTCTTGCTCTGTTCTCATGACATATCAACTGTCTCATAACAGTTGGGTACAACGTCGTGAAAGGCTCTCAAATACTCATCATTCCCTACGCGCTGCATAGAGACCCAAGATACTTCCCAGACCCTGAGGAGTTCAAGCCAGAGCGGTTCTTTCCCGAGAATTCGACGGGACGCCATCCATACGCCTATGTGCCCTTCTCTGCTGGACCCAGAAACTGTATAGGTTTGTACCCATCAGAATTGGTTTGACCTTTCAGGGGCACCAGGCAGGGGTTTCTCACAATAGTGTCTTTGAGATGTAGTGTCTCAGATACAAGTCTGTTAAAAAACTAGTTGTTTTATTTATTTTTTTTCTCCACTTTACTATGACTGTGGTAAAGTATATCAGTTTTATAGGGCTGCTGTAACAAAGCGCCACAGACTGGGTGGCTTAAGTGACAGAATTTTATTTTCTCTCTGGGTGCCAGAAGTCCAAGATCAAGGTGTCTGCAGTTCTGGTTTCTTATGAGGCCTCTCTCCTTGGCTCATAGATAGAGGTTTTCTCCCTGTGTCCTCACATAGTTTATTCCCGTGTGTGTGTGTGTGTGTGTGTGTGTGTGTGTGTGTGTGTGTGTGTTTCTAATTAGTCCCACTCAAGGATATGTTTTTATTGATTTTTAGCAAGAGAGGGAAACATTGATGTGAGAGAAACATAGATTGGTTGCCTCCCATACGTGCCCCAACCAAGAATCTAACCACAACCTAAGTGTATACCTGATGGAATTGAACTCACAACCTTATGGTGAATGGGGTGACATACGGACCAACTGAGCCACCCAGCCAGGGCTGGATCTCTTCTTTCTATGAAGACACCAGGAAGGTGGGACTAGAGCCCATCCATAGGACCTCAGTTTATTTTACGCACCTCTTTAAGGGCCCCATTCCCAAATGCAGTCACTTTCTGAGGTACTGAGGGTCATGAATTCAGCAGATGGATTTGGGGGTGTATACCTTCAGCCCATAGCATAAGGCATAACCAGTTTCATGGTAGAGTTTGAAAATGTAGATCTTTGGATTGAAGTAGAATATACTTTACATGGTAGAAAGCGTATTTATAACAATGAGTTTATTTAACCTGTTTTTATTGCTTTTAAGAATTGCTTTTTTCAAAACCAAAAAAAGAGAATGCTCACCATAGCGGAAGTACTTAAACAAAATGAGTGCACATCGCCCTGCATTAGAAACACTTCCGGCATTAGTATCTCTGGGTCTTATTGTTTATGTAAATGCGGGCACTGGTGCAATGAGGCCTGGTAACTCTATAGAAACTACGTGAAAGGCCCGGGAGGAGAGCCTTCTAGAGCCGTGGTTCTCATGCTTCAATGAGCCAGGATTCATCTGGGTGCTGCGTGGGCTGGATTCCCTGTCCCCAGAACTATTCAGGTGCACTGGGTGGGAGAGGGAAGGGCACTCAAGAATCTTTGTTTTCAGGAAGCACTTGAGTGATACTGGTTCGCCCAGGGCCTACTATGAAAATCTAGCATCACTTGCTCTCTCTAATACAGCGGTTCTCAACCTGTGGGTCTCGAACAGCTAGCAGGGTCTCCTAAGACAATCAGAAAACACAGATATTTACATTAAGATTCATAACAGTAGCAAATTACAGTTATGAAGTAGCAACGAAAATAATTTTATGGTTGGGGATCACCACCACATAAAGAACTGTATTAAAGGGTTATGGCATTAGGAAGGTTGAGAACCACTGCTCTAATAGAACCTGTTCTTTCTCCCATTTGAGATAGATCTGTAATTAAAGTCCTGCTATTTATATTAATTTGAAGGTCAAAGGTTTGCCATGATGGAAGAAAAGGTCATTCTTTCATACATCCTGAGGCATTTTTGGGTGGAATGCAACCAGAAAAGAGAAGAACTTGGTCTGGCAGCAGATCTGACTCTTCGTCCCACTAATGGCGTCTGGATCCAGTTGAAGAAGAGAAAAGCAAATGCATCCTAACTGTATCATTGGCCTGTGCCTTAGTTGGAATAAGGTCTTTCTTTATGAGAAACTTTGCATTTACAGTGTGCAGATTATGAGTTTGATGGTCTTAATCCCTACACCCAATTTTTTCTTAACCCCACTTACCTTGGGGTCAAGTCTACCAAAGAGAGTTTTTATATTTTCATCACCATCATTATCTTACCCTTGCTCTTGATCCTAAAAGGCCAGTTAACTGATGTCTGTACCCAGATAAGCATATACATTTCTCAACAGTGGGATCCATAGGCAATTCAATCTCAGTTGACAGGCCCAAAGGATATAAGTTAATTGATGTTCCAGAACTTTTTAAGGTATTTTTGTTGAATACAAATATACATGTATACATCTACATTTCATTTGAAAAAAGCAATTAAAGACTTAGGTTTTAAAAATTGTATTAGGTTTTAATAATTATGATGATGAGACTTTCCAGATTTTATCAAGGAGAGCGTCATCATATATTACTGAGAGAGATTCCTTTTGGTGTCTCCCTCCCACAGAATGGCTTTTGGAGCTGGCAGCCCCTTAGCCCATATCAGGTTCTACTCCTTTTCATTCGAAGGGGATCAGTAAGTTTCTACCCAAAGTCATCCCACTAGTGAGTGACAGGGCTTGGAATAGACAGAGGTCTAAGCTCTAAATCTCTACTACAATATGCTATTGCTTTATGAAACTCCGGTCTATACATGGATGTATCATTAGAACACAGATCTTCTAGAATTCTCCCATCCTTAAGGAGAAGAGAAGTCGCACATGTATAGTAATCCAGCTCTTAGTTTAGGGCTAAAGTTCTGGGGAATTCAATCCTTCAGAACATTCTTGTCAAGCTGATAACTGACAGAAATTCCTGGAATTTTACTTCCATTGACAATATCTCTAGTCTCTCACTCAATGACTTTAAAAAACTTCTTTTAATAAATAGTTTTAATAAGATGTGTCTGTTTCTAAATTGATTTTTCAGCGGGAGGAATGGGGAGAGAGAGAGAAACATGGATGTTGTAAGAGAGATAATCTTGATCAATTGCTTCCCATTCACTTCCCGACTGGGGATTGAACTCACACTTAGGTATGTGACCTTCTGGTGCACGGTCAGAGATTGTGTCTTTAGTTTTCTCCAGGAAGTAGCAGGTAGGAGCAACCAACTAAGAGGATGGAATATATCTTTTTTAATGGATGTCAAAGGAGGAGTTGACCCAACCAAAGTCACTGGGCAAATATTATGGGCTCAGGCATCCAGGGCAGGGTCCACATCTCTCTGCACTTTATCATCCCAGAGACCCTCAGGGCAGACAAGTCAGTCCCTATGTTGCTGAGAAGAAGTCAAGGAGGTATATGATGCAGTTGAAAATGATTTCCAAGATATGGTAAACTTTGTTATCTAGAAACTAGAGATAAGTAGAAAATTCATTTCAGATGATTTTGGGTAATTGAAGTTCTATTCTTGGAAATTGGTATTATTTCTCAATTTCATACACTTACATTTTAAACCTTGCCTGAGAAAATATCTCATGGTCTTCAGTATCAACATGAAGATGCTTACTTTTTTTTAAAATAAGAAGATGATCAAATATCTGTTTGTGTTCTTATTTCCTATCCTGCTCCTGCTTGAATGAGGTACCTTAAGAGTAATAAACTACATTTTAGATGTGGGTGCTACATTTTATTCTAAGATGTGATGTTCGTTTGAAGTGTAGTTAACTTTAAAAGATAAGTTAGTGCGTGATTGTTTTATAATCATAATAATAAAGAGCTAATATGCTAATGGTCGGGATTCCGGAATGCGCAATGGCTGATCACGTAATGATGGAAAAACACTCACTAGAACTTTCTTTCTGGTTCTCTCCAAAGTTAGTGTATGTCTAGCTGCCCTTAACCTCAGAGGAGTCCCCTGGCAGTTGACAAGGGCTCTGGCCCAGAGTGGGGGCTCTCAGGCCACCACACTCACTGTCTGCACCCTTTCTGAGCACTGAGCTGGGGAAGGGGGCAGCTTAGTTAATTGTGAATCAGGCAACAACACCAGCCACCTACAAAGCAGGCCACTCCTGAGAACTTGCACTTGTATTCCCAGCAGCTCGCACCTAAAGAGGTCTCTGCTCTTCCTAAATTAAACCTGACCCAAAGGCAGGTCTTCTGAGCCACCCTTCTGAGCGGGAGGGAAGCCATTTTGTCAGGCTGGGTTGTCTAACCCAGGGCTAGAGTCCTGACTCAGAGGCTTGGATGGTGCAGAGGAAGTTTAAACGTGAGTGTTCATGAACTACATGTGTCTGAGCTGAAAACAATACACAAAGAGACATGATTAACACGGAAGCGTGACTGCTGCCCTGAGCCATGGACAAGGTGGTCCGGGACTGCCCTGTGGTTACAGCCAGCTGGCCAGCCAGAGGGAATGCTCTCCTGGAGGTGGAAAAGCTTAGGAAGCAGACTTTGAAGTGGATCTTTCAAGGTAAACCCGCGAGTGTAAGAGTCAAGATAACAATAATATGTAGGATGCAGGGGTCTTTAGAACTCTAAATAATTCCAAACAGCAAATACCTCCAAATGTATCTTCAGCTTGGCATACACATGGGTTTGCTTAAATAATCTGAAATCAGAGCTTTTAGAAACACTGCCTTGCACTCATTCCTAAAGTAATAAATGCCCAATAGCGGGTACTCTGCTCGATTAAACTGAGATGAGGAAGAACATGTCATATTGGACAGTAAAAGGAACAAGATGGGAGTCGGAAGGGCTGGATTTATGTCCTGGGACTCTCATTAGCCCTGTGGATCATGGAGAAGTCTGCACTGCCCTGTTATTTAACTGTTTTGTGGTGTTTTTTTTTAAGAAGAGAAAGTCAGTTGCAATTGATGGAGCCTGTCTGTAGCTTCCCTTACAGAACTACTGTGAGAATCTAGGCCCTAGATTCTAGGGGGATGTTTGTTAAGAAAGTGTTTTGAAAAGAGACCACACATCATTCTTTTTAAGACATGATATTTTCATAGCATGTCAGGCAACAGGGAGAAGCCAAGCTAGGACTGAGTTTTCTTGGCAATAATCTATGTGCGAATTACGATTACATTTAACAAAAATCCACCCCAGTGCTTTTTCATATAGACGTACCCATAAAATGCCTTTGCATCATACAAATAATGGCCTTAATATGTCTCATTCTGCCTCTCTACTTTGCCTAACTCAACTCTATCCGAATGTCTTCTTCAGAGGCGGGGATGTGACCGCCATGTACACCCCGAGCGCCCGTCACTGCCAGCTGATGTGCACCTTCCACCCCAGGTGCCTGCTGTTCAGTTTTCTCCCCGCGAGCTTAACTAACGGCACCGATAAAAGGTAAAAGCTGATATTTCCTGATTGGGGAAGCCAGTCATTTGCAAAATGGAAGCCGGTGTGTGCAAAGGGGTGCAGCATCTCACAGGGGTGTGCTCCTCAAATGGGGTTCCAGGAATCACCTAGAGTGGATCTTCCCTAAGTAATTTCTTAGGCTGAAGCCCAGACCTACTGACCCAAAGTCGCTTTGGCCTGGAAATCTGCATTTTAAAAAAAGTGCTGCATTCACTTACAGCAGTAGGAGCTAGTCATTTTCTAAGCAGGTTTACAAGGAAATCCTTGTGAATTGCAGGGTGAAGAGATTGTGTCAAGAAGGGATTTAATAATAGGTGTATATTTCACCGGCACAAAGACTCATGGTCACAAGTGTTGATAACACCTTCCTAAGAAAAGAGAATGGAAAGCAAGCACTTTGTTGAGACTATCTTATCTAATAAAAGAGCAATATGCAAATTGACTGTGTCTTCACTATGCCTACAAGCCATGCCCACAAGCCAATCAGGAGCGTGTATTCAAATTAACCCAACCAAGATGGCTACAGCCACAGAGGGAGCAGGAGGGAGGCTTGGGTTGTCCCCCGTGATGGAGAAAGCCAAGCTTTCCGTACACCCTGGAGGGCCCAGGCCTCCGCTTAAGGCAACGAAGTTTCATTGGCTGCCACCACAGAGCAAGCAGAAGGCTTGGCTCTGCTCCAGGCTGCAAAGTTTCAATTGTAAAAGATAAATAAATCCCGGATACCAGGACCCCACACTTGGGTCACCAGGGGGAATGAGCAGACTGTAAACCACCACAGGCCCCCGCCCAGGCCACCCCATACCTCAAAGGACCACCCACCCTGATCCAGGACACCCTTTAGGGCAACCCAGCTGGCCCCCATCCATGCACCAGGCCTCTATCCTCTCTAATAAAAGAGTAATATGCAGATTGACCATCAGTCCAACACACAAGATGGCTACCCTCATGTGGTCCAAGGATCCTGCCCCCATGTAGACACAAGATGGCCACCACAAGATGGTCAGCAGGGGACGGTCATTGAGAAGGACCAGATGTGCAAGGGAGGGCAATTGTGCGTTATCAGGCCAACAGGGAAGGGCAGTTGGCAGGGACTAGACTTGCAAGGGAGGGCAATTGGGGGTGATTAAGCCTGAAAGGGAGGGCAGTTAAAGGTGACCAGGCCAGCAGAGGAGGGAGGTTAGGGGTGACCAGGCCTATAAAGGAGGGAAGTTAGGAGAAAACAGATTGGCAAGGGTGCAGTTAGGCATCCATCATGCTGGTAGGGGAGTGGTTAGGGGATGATCAGGCTGATAGGCAGAAGCAGTTAGGGTCAATCAGGAAGGCAAGCAGGTGAGCAGTTGGGAACTAGCAAGCCTGGATTATGAGAGGGATGTCCCAGATTTAGAGGATGGAGGGTGGGCCTAGGGTCACCAGACCTGTGCATGAATTTCATGCACTGGGCCTCTAGTGTTTCATAAGAATAAAGGCTGTAATGAAAAGAACAGAGTCACAGACTTGGTGAGAGTAGCAGGTTGAGCTAACAGGAGGCATTCCAAGGGAACTGGACTGTTTTTGAGGAAAGAAAAGTGTGACTTTCCTGAGCCAAGTGGCCAGATGTGCACTTCTCCACTGTCCTCCAACTTCTACGGTTGGCTTTACCTGGACACCAAGGAGCACATGGGTGGTTCGGAGCAACAATTTCCACATTAAGAAGTTGATAAATAACCTCATTTAAACCTTGCTGAGTTTGAGGCAAAATATCATTTTGTAGAAACGAACTCAAATATTCTTCACAAAAACCCTTGGGAGCCCAGCCGCCTAGTTCAGTGCTTGAGCATCAACCTATGAAGCAGGAGATCATGGTTCGATTCCTGGCCACGATGCATGCTCAGGTTGTGGGATCGATTCCCAGTAGAGGGCATGCAGGAGGCAGCCAATCAGTGACTCTTTCTCATTATTGATGTTTCTGTCTCTTCCTCTCCCTTCAATAAAATATGTTTCTCTGAAATCAATAAGACAATATATATTATAAAAATCTCCATGAGAAGCTTGATACTGCATTTCACGTTTTAGAGATGACACACTGAGCCCCAAAAGATGCTAAGTGACTCTCCCAGCCCCCACAGCTTCATAGGAGCTGGAGGCAAGAATAGGGCGCTTGCAGTTTCTGAGGACAAAGCAGGGTCCACACTCTTCACCTCGGGGAGCGTGGAGGATGCGGGGTGAGGAGACTCCAGCTCCAATCTGAGGGCGACTCCTGGTCGACCTTATTCTCTGTCCGCTCAGTGTCTTTAGGCGTCAGCCCCTTACTTCCTGTCCTCACCTCACCAGAACACTCACTCCACAGGCAGAATGGTAAGTTCTTCAGAAAAAAAAACAAAACAATGTATTTGAAAAATAAAAAATAATATTATAACCCTTACTGGTCCTTTTACCCTAAGCAACACAAGTGACCATTGTAATATTTCATCTCCCTGGTAGAGGTCTCTGAGCATCTTGTTTTAGCTCCTAAGTGGAATTGTTAGACTTTACTGCAATTTTAAAAAATATGTTTATGAGTCTCTGATGTTGGCGTGATTGTTCTGTTCTCTCACTTGCAATTTCTTTACAGAAATGACTCTGAACTCCAGACAAAAGCTGGCCCATGTCCCCCGGTTGTTGAGCAAAGTCACAGAGGAAGTGCTCTTGCTAAACAGTTGTAATAGCTTCTCCTGATCTTGAAGATGAACAGCTTGAGTTGTTTTTGTCTTCGACCCAAAGGCAGCAAACACAAAGCACAGAGCCACAAGTGCATTGGCGGAACTGCGAAGGGCAAGAATCCGCTGGACCAGGAGCATAAAGGGCCTGGCACAGACAGAGCAGCCAGAAAGACATTGTTCCCTCTGAGAGGGAAGGAGGGGGTGGGTGTGTGAGTGGGTGGGAGAGATTAACCAAAGATCCTGTATGGACACAGACAATAGGGTGTTATTGAAAACAATTACAACAAAAACATAGCATCCAAATGATTTATAATCTTAAAAAACGGATTGCCTCCTCACTAGACTCGAAGTTCTGTTAGGGCAAAGGCTTCATCTTGTTCAGTCCAATGCTTAGAACAGAATCTTAATACAAAGAAGGTGCTTGATAAACATTCGGTGAAATAAAAAATCCATGATGATGACCTCACAGAAATGTTACCTTCTGAAACAAATTTTAAATGGGACTATTTTTATTGAAGAGGTAAAACCTTGAAAAACATAGATGGATATATATTTTGAATTCATGAAAGGACGTTTGCTATCTGGTTAGACATGTAAATGAGTGAATAACCTATGTATAGCAGAGTAGAGAGGTATTCACACAAATTACATAAAAATTGGGAACCTAATCAAGCTTTTATAAATGCACTAAATTTCTGAAAACTCTTTCAACACTTTATATTTTATTAAAAATTAAAGGATTAAAACCCCTGAACAATTGTGGTCATAGGAAAACAATGACAATAAAAATATCATACCCAAATGATTTATGATATTATAAAAATGAACCTCTTAATTGGTCTAGCAATTACCATCTAGTTCAGAATAACAATATGGATATTTCCTCTTATGCTGTATTTTAAAAACCGAGCAGTTTTTTATGGTATTTTACATGTTTTCATTTCCTTCACTCCTTTTTTGGTTTTGGATAAATTAATTGACATTTTATTAATGTGGTCTCTAATCATTTTTAAAAAATTAGAAGCCCTGTGCACAAATTTGTGCACGGTGGGGTCCCTCAACCTGGTGGGCCATCGAGGCCTATCAGAGAGCCTGCCAGGGGGAGGGGACCTGGGAGGTTGTCAGACGGGCTCTACCCATGATTGGGGGGTTAGGGCGACACTCTGAGGCAGTGCTTTGGTGGGGAGGGGCCACGGGAGTTTGGGGAAAGCTGATCAGGGCCCAGATCAGGCCTTTGGCCGCTGCATGCACATCATAGCAACTGGTCGGTTCAGTCATGCCACTGTTCCTGTCACTGGGCTTTTATATATAGAGATTGACCTCAGGAGTAATTCAGTTTGCCGTTTTCCATTTTTAACAAAAATTGTAAGATGATTCCTTGATCAATGATTATGATGAAAATACCATCCTAATTTTTACCTAACCAGTTCAAGAAGCACCCTTCTTGGTATAAGAATTACTTATTAGCCTCTAAATCTCAATTAACCTGTACGTAGGACATTATCTTTAACACAGATATGAAAACATGTGCAGGGAGCAGGTTTTTTAAAGTCTGTGTGTGTGTGTGTGTGTGTGTGTGTGTGTGTGTGTGTGTGTAGTTGATAAAAGGAAGGATTATAAACAGAGGTTCCTCTGAGCAAAGCCTAAAGGATCCATATTGATGAGCTTGACTTGTATGGTGTTTACACTGCAAAGTGTTCACCATTAAGCTGTTATCTGTCCGCATTTCTCCCCCACAGGCCAATGTCGCAGACTGCCGGGCCCGCAGACACAGGATGGACACCTGTTCTTCTGTTTTCCGAGGGACAAGTGGTCGCGGAGGCTCTGGGTGGCCTGGCACAGTCACATCAAGATGCCACCTGGAATCTCTTCCTCAGAGTCAGAGCTGTCCTCGGCAAAGACCTGGGTGGACACTGCGAACCTGAAACACCAACCGAAAGCCACTCTCATGAACACGCTCACCTTCCAGCTCTCCAAAGCGGCGTTTGTGCGGGCCCTGCAGATGCTGTTGTTAAAGAAGCAGGTATGAGCGGCACTTGTGACACAGCAGGCAACAGTCATGTGCGAACACTGTCCTCTGGGCTGGAGAGGGAGGAGAGGAGCCTCGGGCATCCATTTGGGGTGCAGGGACCTTCTCCCCAGAGGTGGGACCAAGGCCCAGGCAGTTGAGTAGGGAGCTTTGTGAACCCCACGGCATTAGAAGCAAAGTCACCTGCCCTCCCGCTGTTGGGGACACCCATCAGCTCCTCTCTTTTTTTTCAGCCACAAAAACAATACATTGGTAAGTTAGTAGCTCCACATGCTTTCTGACTTGGAAGCAAAGGTAAGAAAGAGACCGTGTGCGTGCTTGTCAGAGAAAAGAGAAAATAAATCCTGAGGAACAGAGAAACCTCTCTCTTGAGGTACCTCATTCCCTTCCACAGAAATGGAAAAAGGACTCTGACTGTCTGTAATAATTTGTATTATGATCATTTACAGCAAACAGTATCTTTCCAGCATCTGCCTAGGTCCTTTCTATTCATTTTCCCGATAATTATCTTATCAGCCAGCCTGTTATAAAAGAAGAGACTGAGGCCCAGAGAGAGACTGAGACAACCCAGAGATGGCTCGGTTGGTAGGGGGCAGAGCCAGGGTGGAAAGCAAGCATTTGAGCCCAGCTGGCCTGGCTCAGTGGTGGAGCATCGACCTGGGAACCAGGAGGTCAGGGTTTGATTACCGGTCGGGACAGATTCCCAGGTTGTGGACTTGATCCCCAGTGTGGGGCATGATCTATGATTCTCTCTCTCTCTTTCATCATTGATGTTTCTATCTCTATCCTTCTCCCTTACGCTCTGAAACCAATAAAAAGATTTAAAGAAAAATAAACCTTGATTCCAGGTTGGCACACCTCAGGACAATGCCACGTGGCCTCCCTGAATAAAAATGTTGGTCACAGCGAAGCGTGTGTGTGACACAGGACAGGCACTACACGGTCCCCTTAGGAGCCAGTGTCCGCATATTTAGACTCCAGTACGTTCTTTTCCAAATGTCAACTTGCCTATGATGATTTGACCAGGTGCTTTATTTTCCATCCCCCTTGACTGTGTTTGAGTGATTTCACAAATTCAATATTATCCTCTCATCCATACAAACAGAGCAATGGTGTGTTAGTGATCAGAGGCAGTTAAAGATGAAAAAGTATTTTGCAGCAATAAAAGTTCATTTTGCTCAGTCTTTTGCCTTTGAAAAAAATTGTTGGTCATCGTTTGAAAATTAAATAGCTTGAATTCAGGTGAGAAACTTTATTCATCGAAGAGCACACTTACCTGTAAAACTCTACATAAAAAAAATTAGAATATATGTATTCATTTTATTAAGAATTTTTATCTTTAGATTTTCAAAGAGAATCGAAGGTTAGGGTTTCATCTAGGACAGTGGTTCTCAACCTTTCTAATGCCATGACCCTTGAATACAGTTCCCCATGTTGTGGTGACCCCCAACCATAAAATTATTTTCGTTGCTACTTCCTAACAGTAATTTTGCTACTGTTGTGAATCGTAATGTAAATATCTGTGTTTTCTGATGGTCTTAGGCGACCCCTGTGATGGGGTCGATGGACCCCCAAAGGGGTCATGACCCACAGGTTGAGAACCGCTGATCTAGGAGAAAAGCATGAACCTCCACAGCTGAAGGAGACACTAATTTCCCATAGGACTTACAAAGCAGCCTTTTCCCTTTT
>PVJN01040269.1:0-19370 GCA_004026805.1 Lasiurus borealis | reverse complement strand
CTAATCATCCTCAACTGCCCCCTCCTGCTGGCCTGTTTACCCCAACTGCACCCCCTCCCCCTGGCCTGGTTGCCCGCAACTGCCTCCCACCGGCCTGGTCATCCCCAACTACCCCCCTTCTCCCCTGCCAGCCTGATCGCCCCTCATGGCCCCCCTCTGGCTTGGTAGCTCCACACAGTCTGCTTGCTTAGTTATTTGGTTGTCCCAAGGACTGGCCCTGGGTGGCTGGGCAGCTGACATCTGAGGCTTGCCTGTGCCTTGGTCTGGCCTTGGGGGGCTCAGGGGGCTTGGTGCCGCCATCTTGTGGTTCTGGGCGCACAATCTTTGAGGGCTTGACAATTAATTAGTATATTCCCTCATTGGCTCTGCCATCTTTGTGAGGGTGTGATGGTAAATTAGCATATTCCTTCTTTATTAGATAGGATTCTTTTTATCTAGCTGGGCTTGAGTTTTCCCTTGTCCCCTCTGTTCTGGTAGGTCCATTCAAACCCCTTGTTGGGAGATTATTTAAAATTAGGATTCCCAATTTCTGGGGAATAGGATGTATTGTCTTTTTCTTGTGATATACTTTTTACCTCTATAATAAAATTAAGTTTTTTGGGTATGAATTGCTTTTTATAGCAGGTTTTGTTTCTAAGTACATTTTTGTCTAAAACAGATTAAGGTCAACTAACAATTGTTATTACATGTAATTCCAATTTTATATGAATTTCAGAGTGAAACTATTTTACCCATAAAAACGACTTCCTTTCTAAGTAACTTATAAAAGAGAAAGTCCATGCTATGGTAACCTCATTTTAAAAGGCTGTGTCTCTACAAGATGTCTACACAAGCACTTCTTATTTGTAGGGTGGTATTCAAATCAAAGCTAGTTTAGGTTTTAAACAGCCTATTATAACTTTAAAAAAAAATCCTCATTGGAGGATGTGTTTTTATTTATTTTAGAGAGGGAGAGAGAGAGAGAAAGAGAGAGGGGGAGAGAGGGAGGGAGGGTCAGAGAGAGGGAGGGAGGAGGAGCAGAGGAGAGAGAGAGAGAGAAACATTGATCAGTTTCCTCCCTTTTGTACTCTTAACTGGTGATTAAACCTGCAGCAGCCTTTTGATGTATGGACAATGCTCCAACTGAGCCACCCAGCCAAGGCTTGCTATAACTTTTTAATATTGTCTTAATTGCACTTGTTACTTATCTGTGTAAAGGAAGGTTTTCAAATACTGCAGGTGACCTTTTATATATAGGGTTTGCTAACAAGTAACATGGGTGCTATATGGGAAGTAGTCACTGATCTGTTAAAAGCCTAATGGCATTATCCTATTTAATAAAGAGGGAATATGCTAATTGACCCTCATGCCATCGCAATGCATCCACAGCCAATAAGGAGGGAATATGCTTATTGACTGCCCTGCCCTCAAAGATGGTGACACCCACAGCCACAAGATGGTGGCATCTAGTCCTCTCAACCTCACCGGGGCGGCAGGCATGCAGCAAGGCCTGCCTCCAGAGTCCCCCAGTCCTACAGCTGCCCAGGGCCAGCCCGAGGTACAGGCAAGCCACAGATGGTGGCTGCCCAACCTCTTAGGACCACCTGAGGCTCAGTTAACCAGGACCAGCTGAAGCTTGCACTGCCGGCAGTGACAGCAGCAGGGATGTGATGGGGCATTGCCTTCCCCTGATCACCAGATCACCTCCCACCCCTGAAGGCTCCTGGACTGTGAGAGGGGACAAGCTGGGCAGAGGGATGAGAGACTGCTCCCCTCCAGTGCATGAATTTTCATGCAGCAGGCTTCTAGTTATAGATAAATTAGATGATCTGCCTAATTTAGAATGATGTTATCAAACATAAATAGTATTTTTAGGTTTCCTGAAATGTACTTTTTTCTCTTGCCGATAGATCTCAGCATATTAACCTTTCGTAAAGCAATTCTGAATTTGGTTATCTGACATTAGCCAAGTGCTTTCAATTGTCCCAACTCTTTAAATTTTTTTAGGTCTCCACTGATTTGGAGAACATTGACACAGAAGTTAATTCTAAAGTGAAGAGTCATGTGACACTCCGGAGAGCAGTTTTAGAAGAAATTGGGAATAGAGTTACAACCAGAGCCACACAAGTAGCTAAGGTAAGAACCTTGAGGACTGTATGGGCACCCACTGGAGCAACATTGGCTGTCTTGCCCTATTCACCTATCTTTTCCTTGTAGAAAGCTCCGAACACCAAAGCACCTGTTCAGCCCAACAAAACAACAAATGTCAACAAACAGCCAAAACCTGTTGCTTCTGTGAAACCAGTACAGATGAAAATGTCTCCGAAGGTAGGAAGTTTGAATTTATAACCATACTTCATGAAGTGGCCTATTTTTGGCTAGGCTGCAGGGTGCCTTTTCCATACTGCAACTTTTGAAGAACATTCACAGTGAGAGCTCTCCTTTGAAATAACATTGTAAAAAATGAATATATATGCATTTTAGCGATGATATCATAATTTAACTTATGACCTTGAATAATAGCTAATTACATTAGTACCTAAATAAATTTAGTGATCTCAGAGTGAAATTTGGTAGTTTTTGTTAAAATAATCCACCGTAAGCATGAACTTGTCTGTGAAGATTATGGAAGCTCACAATTCTGTGACTTATTAGCTCAGTCTGTTCCCTTTCTACCACGTCCAGGTTCATGCTTGCTGTCATTCCTAGATTATAGACATTCATGTGATTACCATGAGACTGGCTCTGTTGTAGGTGCTGAGAATACAGTAATAACTACTTGGCTCTTTCCAGTTCAAAGATATGTATATATTATTGCCTGAAGTTTTTCAAAATAAAACATTGGTTATATGAGAAATATATGTATCAAATATTTACTGTATGCATTCACTTAGGTTAAAGCTGATGAAGGGGAATCTTGCCTTCATAAAAGCTTGTCTAGAAGGGGCATATGTACCTGGAAATTAAATTAGTAATTCTAGGAAACAATCCTAGATGCACTTCATGGAATAAGTGGCATTTGTAAGGGTAGGGAGAAGCTGACAGGAAAAAGCACCTTTGTGGTGGGAGGGGATAAAGCAGTAGCAAGAATCAAGGCACCAATTGTGTTTTGGGTAAGGAGTCTACAAGTCTAACTTGGGTCAGATTTGTGTGAGGAAGCAGAAGATAAAGTTGGGAGATGGTTACAGTTGTATTTGAAGGTCTTGGAATTTGAATTTTTTCCCTAAAGGCAGTGATTTTTAACCTTGTTTATCTCATGCCACATATAAACTAATTACTAAAATTCTGCAACACACCAAAAATATTTTTTTTCTGATCTGACAAAAAAAAAAAAATAGATATGATTTTGATATACTCACACCGAATGGATATTGTTTTGTTGACTCTTGTCATTTTTTATTTGACTACCAGAGAAAAGAGATCACTGTCCCTGACAAGTCAGGAATTGAATGTTTTAAAATTCCCGTGGCACATTGGTTGAAAATCGCTGCTGTAAGGCAATGAGGAATCTGAAAAGTTTTGAGGAAAAGGGAAGTGATGAAAGCTGGGTAGGGTGGGAGAAAGGGCCATAAATTAGGAGGAATTGCAATTGTCTAAGCTGGAGCTGATGAGGGTCTTGAAGCAGCCTATTACAGGTGCTCAGAGACAACATCAAATGTGTCAGGATATACCAGAACTCCTTTCCCAGACACATCTTGTAAATGGAAGGAAGTTTTTGGATATGTTGCTTGAAAAGAAGTAAAACCCTTAAGCACTGAGTAAAAACCATTTAGGAAAAAATTAATAAAAAATGGGGCATTCAGGAGAGAGAGCTTAGGGGAAGGTGTCTTGTTTGGCTTTAGATGTTTTGAGGCAACAGAAAGACATCCTCTGGGAAATATAGTTAGAAATGGAAAGGAACATCTGAAGGACAGACAGACTTGGGAAGCTTCTATCTGGAAGAGATGGTGGCAAGATGTTGCTGTACATAAAACAAAAAAAGCTTCAAATCAAGAACCATAAAGCTCAGAACAGATACTCAAGATCAGCCTTCCTTTAATGGACCTTTCCTGGGCGGTTGCCAGTGGCCTCCTAAATGCCAGACCCAAAGCAGCTTTTCAGACCTTGAGCTCTTGAGTCTTACTAAACATTTATATGGACGACTGTTTATGTGGTTCCTCCTGCACTACAGGAGGGCCATTTGTCAGTATGTTTCAGATGGTTATTCTCCATGCCTAGTAAATCTGTTTTTAAAAATTTATCCTAAGAAAATGATCACAGAGACAATAGAGGACTTTTAAATAGTGTTGTAATGTATTTTTCAGAATAGAGATATGTTCTCTATTAAAAGATCAGTTAAATCCATTCAATGAAATGCTATGAGTACCTTGTTTTAATGGAATGCTTAAAGATATCAAAATACATGTTACAGTCTTGGCTTGTGTGGCTCAGTTGGTTAGGTGTCATCCTGTGCACAAAGGGTTGCCAATTCAATTCCTGGTCAGGGCATACGCCCGTTGTGCACTTGATTTTCAGTGGGGGGCGTGCACAAGGCAGAAAATCAATGTTGCATTCTCACATCAATATTTCTCTCCCTTCTCTTTCTCTAAAAGTCAGTAAATTATTCTTTTTTAAAAAATGCATGTTACATTAGAAAACATCAAATTATTACACGATATGATGCAATGAAACCCCAAATTTGCTTTTAAAAATGTTTTCATAAGCAGAATATCAATGATACTTTTACTTTTTAGTACTATGCTGGGCTTAAGATTGATTTTTATTTTCTTCCTTAAAATCGTCAGACTTTTCACCATAGGTACATATTACTATTTGAATTGAAGAAGGAAAAAAGGCCAAAATACAACAACAACAAAAACAACAAAAAACACAAAGAACCACTATCTTCACCTTTTTGGATTCTTTTTTCTTTTCCAGTGGAGTGTTTTCTGCTTCTTTGTATTTCAAATCTTTGACTTGATTCTTGCCTTCCTCTAGTCTGCTGTTAGGTCTTCATATGATATTTTTTATTTCAGTCAGTGTATGTTTAATTTCTAGTTGGTTCTTTTTCATCTCCTCTTAGGTCTCACTAAATTTATCCCTTTTTTCTAGGAAATTCTTAAACCTTATAACCATGGTTTTGAACTCTACATCCAGTCATTTGTTTTCCTTCATTTCTTTTGTTTGTGATCTGTTTCTTTGTCTCTGCATTTTCACTGCTTCCCTGAGTTGGTAGAGTAGCTTTGTGTACTAGTTGTCCTTTATGGACCAATAGCTCCACTTCCTCAGTCACCTGAGGTGGACTCTCTTGGTGCACCCCTTTGTGGACTGTGTGTATAGACCTGTTGTAGTTAAGTCTTGATTGTTGTTGGTATCACTGGGAGGAACTGACCTCCAAGCCAACTGTTTGTGAGGATCAGTTGTGTCAATGCCAGGAGAACTTATGTGCTGGACTCAGTCTTATGACTTGCAAGACTGCAAAAGCCTCTGTGCTAGGCTTGGATGGGGGAGAGACTCAGGGCTGAGCAGACAGCCTTGGCTTCCCATTAGCCCCTGTTCTCAGTGTCCCTTGGTGATTGCTGTAGCCCTCTCTGTGTGCATTTGCACCTCCAAATCTCTGCCTTTCCATTCTCTCTGGGGACCCGTATGAGTCTGGGTCCCCAGGATCTTGCCCAAAACTGGGGTTCAGTGTAGTCCGACCTGGATTTCAGTGCATTTGGGAGCTTCTGTCTTGGATGGGGTGGAGTCTCAGGGCTCAGCATACAGCTTTGTCTTCCAGTCATCCCCGCCCTACGCATCTCCAGGTCTCAAGTGTTTCTTGGTAATCGCTCTAGCCCTCTCTGTGCGCATACGTGAGTGCCTCTGCCTTTCTGGTTCCCTTGTGCTCCAGGACCCGTATGAGTCTGGGTCCCTGGGTCTCACCTGAAACTGGGGTTCAGTGCAGTCAGAAGTGGGGTTCAGTGCATTTGGGAGGGTCTGTCTTCTGCCCACTAGAGAAAGCCAGCGGCACAATCATTAGTTCGTCCTCTCTGCGCACAGTGGTGTGCGCGCCCCAGATCTCTGTCCTTTCATGACTCCCCCAAATTTCCTTGCACTTCTCTTTTTTCACGACAGTCTAGACTCCTCCTGTATGAGTCTCGCCTGGAACTGGGGTTCAGTGCAATAGGATAAGGGGTTCAGTGCAGTCGGGAGTGTCCGTCACCCTTCCGCCAGAGGAAGCTAGCCAGGTACTCCACCACTCGTCCTCTCCACATGTGTGTCTCTGTACTTCAGCTTTTTGCAGTTCTTCTGAGTCTCCATGAGCCCCTCTCTTTCCTTCTAGTTATAGAATTTCCACTCAGCCAGCTTTCATGTGGTTCTTTCTGGATGATGTTTGTTCTATCTTCTAGTTGTAGTTTTGAAATTGTTGTGTGAGGCAGCAGTCTAGGTGTTCACCTATGCCTCCATCTTGGTTTTGATATCAACTTAATATATTTTTAATGTATGATTTAAAAAAAATCACCCCATCAACATAAGAAAATAATTAGTGGCTGTATACTTGCTCAGACTTTGCTTTCTCCTCCTATTTTATTTATAGGCTAGAATGTGTTTTTCTACTTTTCAGTTGTCAAACATTTTCTCAGTTTAGAATAAATTAGTTGGCAAGAAGAAAACATTACACTGGCAGAAGAGGTTATTGCTAAAGTGAATTGTCAGCTCCAGGAATCTCCAAACCCAAGTATCTAAGCTTCTTTCAATAAATATTCATCAAGGAGAACCAAGATGGCAGCATAAGGTATACACCTATAAGTGCTGTCTCTCACAACCACACCAGTGGAAGTTCTGCAACTAGAAGGAAAGAAAAAAGTGCATTGAAACCAAAAGTGGAGAGGCTCAGAAAAGCCGAGATATGGAAACATGTGTGAATTGGGCTGGTGTGCCCTGTTTTTTTTTTTCAATTGGGAGGGAGTTACAAGTTCCTGACTCTCAGAACTCCAGTTTTCAGAGAGATTCTGGGAACTCAGACTCATTCAAGGAGAAACTGGACTGTCTGCCATAGGGTCAGAAAGGGAGGATGGCTCTCTCGCAGAGTTGCGCACAGGAATCATCGTTTACTGCGCTGGGGCGCGGGACACTGAACAGAATGTGGCTGATAGGCCTGACTGGCAGCCATTGCTGTTTGCCACACCTTAGTCTAGTGACTTCCCTGAGACTCCCGCCCCGCCCAGTTTACAAACCCACCTAGCTGTGCCCAGTGGCCTTTGCATATGAATAGCCTGCCCTATGGCAGCTTAACCTAAGAAATTGCAAATGGGTCAGACAACTCCAAAACTTACAAACTCCAAGCAAAGAGGAGAAATCTTCAAATTCCCCTGTAGCCCCGGCTGGATAGCCTCAGACACTAGTTGATTTGCACCTCCTTGGAGATCCAGGAATCTGTGTAAACTAGAGGTCGGTGAGAGTTGACACCAGATTTCAACTCCTCATGTAAGTGACACATTCAAAAGGCAGACTTGGTGAGCACCAAAGCTCCACTGAAGCAAGTCCTGTCCCATAGGGTGTCTCCACGACAGCAGTTCTTCCATTAATAGAGAAAGTTAATCCTCACAGTCAATTGGCCTGGAGGTCAGTTCCTCCCCAGTGTACCAATAGCAATCAAGGCTTAACTACAACATGACTGTGAACCCAGCCCACAAAGGGATACACCAAGAGTATCTATCTCAGGTGATTGGGGAGGCAGAACTACTGGGCCCTAAAGGACAACTAGCACACAAAGCCACTCCATCAACACAGGGAAGCAGCCAAAATGTGGAGACCAGGAAACATGTCGCAAATGAAAGAAATGGAGGAAAGCAAACAACTGGACAGAGTTCAAAGCCACATTTATAAGGTTACTCAAGAATCTTCTACAAACTGCCGAGAAACTTAGTGAGACCTTCAAGGATCTTAATGAGAATGCCCCCCCCCCCCAAAAAAAAATAAAATGGAAAAGGACCAACCAGAAATTAAGCATGTACTGTCTGAAATAAAGAATAATATACAGAAATCCAACAGCAGATTAGAGGATCCCAAGAATCAAATCAAAGATCTGAAATATGAGGAAGCAAAAAACACTCAACTAGAAAAGCAAGAGTCCAAAAATGTTAAGATAGTGTAAGGAGCCTCTGGGACAACTTCAAGTGTACCAACATCAGGATTATGGGGCTTCCAGAAGAAGGAAGAGAGCAAGATACTGAAAATCTATTTGAAGAAATAATGACAGAAAACTTTCCCTACCTGGTGAAAGAAATGGACTTACAAGTCCAGGAAGCACACAGAACCCCAAACAAAAGGAATCTAAAGAGGACCACTCCAAGACACATCATAATTAAAATGCCAAGGGCAAAAGACAGACAATCTTGAAAGTAGCAAGAGAAAAACAGTTGGTTACCTACAAGGGAGTACTCATATGACTGTCAGCTGATTTCTCAACAGAAACTATGCAGGCCAGATGGGAGTGGCAGGAAATATTCAAAGGGATGAATAGCAAGAACCTACAACCAAGAGTGCTCTACCCAGCAAAGCTATCATTCAGAATTGAAGGTCAGATAAAGAGCTTCACAGACAAGAAAAAACTAAAGGAGTTTATCACCACCAAACCAGGTTTATATGAAATGTTGAAAGGTATTCTTTAAGAAGAGAAAGAATAATAAAAAGGTAAAAATAAAAGTTATGAACAACAAAGTGATAACCAATACATACCTATCAACAAGTGAATCTAAAAATCAAGTGAATAAAAAATCCAGTGAACAGAATAAACTAGTGAATATAATAGAATTAGGGGCATAGGAAGGGAATGGACTAACAATTCTCGGGGGAAAAGGGATATGAGGGGTGCAGGAAGAGATTGGACAAAAATCTTATACATATGGATGAGGACAGTGGCGGGGGGTAAGGGCATGGAGTGCGGGGTGGGCAATCAGGTGGAGGGGAGTTATAGGAAACAAAAAGGAACATCTGTAATAATCTGAACGATAAAGATTTAGTTAAAAAAGTAAATATTGATCAAGCACCTACTGTATGTTAGAGATGACATAAGTATTTGAGGTACCTTAGTGAACAAGTCAATTTAAATAAATGTGGGGATATAGAGCTCACATTTCAGGAGAGGTAGACAGAAAATACATATGATACATAAGTAAATGTTATATATCAGAAAGTTATAGGTTATATGGGAAAAACACACTAAGAAAAATGAAACACATAATAGGAATAAGAAGCAGATGGCCATTTTAAGTAGGAGTCAGGAGAGACCTCAATGAGAAGGTAGCATTTAAACAAAACTTGAAGAAGGTAGGAAATTACCCATTGAATACAGGAACAAGAGCATTCTGGGAAGTGGGAGCCTGTTTGCTAAGGGGGAGGCTTGTAGCCTGGAGTGAAGCAAACCGAAGAATAGTAGCAGGAGACGGGACAGCAGGGAACAGGGAAGATCCTGTCCTGCAGAGTCAGTAATACATTGTGAAGACTTAGGGTTTTACTTTGAGTAAATTAGAGAATTTTAAAGAGAAAGATATGTCTAGAGACTTCATCTACTACCTCATGAGTTATTCACCTGAAATTTGTTTTGGCTTTAACATATTTTATTGGTTAATTGCTTGATTTTATTTATTTATTTTTTAATATATTTTATTGATTTTTTTACAGAGAGGAAGAGAAGGGGATAGAGAGTTAGAAACATCGATGAGAGAGAGACATTGATCAGCTTGCCTCTTGCACGCCCCCTACTGGGGATGTGCCCGCAACCAAGGTACATGTCCTTGACTGGAATCGAACCTGGGACCTTTCAGTTGGCAGACCAACGCTCTATCCACTGAGCCAAACCGGTTTCGGCTAATTGCTTGATTTTAGAGATAGAGTGACAGAGACAGAGTGAAACATCAATTTGTTGTTCCACGTATTTATGCATTCATTGGTTGCTCCTTGTATGTGCCCTGCCCAGGGATAGAAACTGCAACCTTGGCATATTGGGATGATGCTCTAACCAACTAATCTACCCGGCCATGGTTATCTGATACTTTTAAATCAATTGGCTCTGCACGTATTTGATGAAGGCTGTTCCTAATGTGGTAATACATGCACTTTACTTTGTCAATGTAGGAGCCTAATCCTGCACCTGAGGATATCTCCATGAAGGAAGAGAACCTCTGTCAAGCTTTCTCTGATGCTTTGCTCTGCAAGATCGAAGATATTGATAATGAAGATTGGGAGAACCCTCAGCTCTGCAGTGACTACGTTAAGGATATCTACCAGTATCTTAGACAGCTTGAGGTGAGTGGGCCTTTGTGTTTTGGTTGTGTAAATGTTAAATGCACCACACAGCTGAGAAGGAAACACGGTCAGCTCTTTAATTATCCCAACAGGTTCTACAAACCATAAGTCCACATTTCTTAGATGGAAGAGATATAAACGGACGCATGCGTGCCATCCTGGTGGATTGGCTGGTACAGGTCCATTCCAAGTTTAGGCTGCTACAGGAGACCCTCTACATGTGCGTCGCCATTATGGATCGATTTTTACAGGTCAGTGTGGCTGGGGGGACTTCGTATCATGGCTCACAGAACATTGTGTTTATGGGAAGCCATGGTGTGGTAGCTCTAAAGAGAAGACCAGAAACCAATTTATGAGAAGCCAGAGAACTTTAGAGGCTAGAATGGGAAGTTCTCCAAGTATGTCAAGCCTCTGGTGGTTCTGAGCAGTGGGGGGGGGGCCTTTTAGTTAGGCCAGCCTGCTGAACAGTGCTTGGGGAAATATGGCATTTCCACAGTCACTCCTGAGGGAAGTGTGCCAGCAGACTGTCTACAGTCAGTCTGAAGTCTGTGGGGTTTGTGATGCTGGCTTTGCTGACCTGCTTGCAGTTTGCATAGTATGGTATTCTTTGGTGAGCTTCCTCTGAAAAGTAAGGAGTTTGGTTAGAGAACTTTAAAAAAAAATAAATTATTTTATTGATTTTTATTTTTTTACAGAGAGGAAGGGAGAGGGCGAGAGAGTTAGAAACATTGATGAGAGCATATAAGCACAACCAATGGACACAAGATACTGGGGGGTGGGATGAGGGCATGTGATGGGGTAGGGGAAGCTGATGGAAGGTAAATGGGGAAAAAAAGAGATACATGTACTACCATATGTAATACTTTAAACAACAACAACAAAAATAAAATAACTATGGCAAAATGGGAAAAAAACAAGAGAGAAACATCAAACAGCTGCCTCCTGCACACCCCTTACTGGGGATGTGCCCGCAATAAGGTATATACCCTTGACTGGAATGGAACCTGGGACACTTGAGACCGCAGGCTGACGCTCTGTCCATTGAGCCAAACCGGTTAGGGCAAGGTTAGAGAACTTAAGTTTTCAACTATTTGTGGCACTGAATCATGGTAGAGACGGAGGAGACAGAATTTTTTATAAAAGGGTTAGGGTGTGTGGGGGAGAAGTGTATTAGGATGTGAAATCTCAACTGAGGAATGTAAGAAATTAAAGGCAAAGTGATCATTAAAATACTTACTAATAGGTAACTCAAAAACACCAACCACTTAGAAGAAATTATAGACATAAACCATTAGTGTAGAATATACCAAACAGTAGCCTTGCAAATATGATTTATTTACGTAAAGTCAACATTTATGGTACAGGTTTATGTCATGTATAAATAATACAACAATAACTGTGTTTATAATTAATGATCCTAAGATACTATAAAATCCTAAGAGACCATAGTGGTTTTCATTATACAAGTGATTTACATTATACAGTCATATTTTTGGTAGTTTCTCAATAATTAGAGTTGAAGCAAGAAAAGCAAAGTCCCAGTTTTATTTGTTTTTATTTTTCTAAGGAAATTAAGGGGAACACTTATATGCTAGACTGAGGTTTTCACTGACTATGAAACATCTTAGAAAGATTTCCTCAGACTGAATAATGAGTATACTTTTGATGAGGATTACAGAAACATTTAAGAATCTCCTTCCTGCCCTAACCAGTTTGGCTCAGTGGATAGAATGTCGGTCGGCCTTCAGACTAAAGGGGCCAGGTTCTATTCCGGTCAAGGGCATGCAGTTTGGTTGCGGGCACATCCCAGTAGGTGGTGTGCAGGAGGCAGCTGATCTATGTTTCTCTCTCATTGATGTTTCTAACTTTCAATCTCTTTCTCTTCCTCTCTGTTAAAAAAATCAATAAGATATATTAAAAGAATCTCCTTCCTTGTCCCTAGGCAGCCATTAAATTCTGCTTTTTGGCTTGGCCTTATGCTCATTCAGACCATGTTGAGTGCCAAGTTGGGGCTTCCCTAGACACTCAAGCCAGGACAATGGATTTGGAGTAGTGACTGGGAGCTCCATTGTCATGCATAATTCTTCTCCACTCAGCAACTGAGTCCTCTTGGACTGGTGTCTGAATCTCTTATCAGGCCATCTGGTTTTATGTTGGGGAAAATACATATTTCCTAGGGTTTCTGATTCGATGAGGTGATTGTTAGTGTGTCTGGCATGTCGTGAGTACTGACTGTTAACATTTAGACTTCTGATGTGGGAGAGTCAATGTGCACATCTCCAGGACTCGGTTCCCTCTCACTCTCTTCCACCCAGATTTCCAGTCTTCTTGTTAGGTATAACGTGAACACATTCTTCTCCAATTAGGTTCAGCCAGTCTCTCGTAAGAAGCTTCAGCTGGTTGGGATTACAGCTTTGCTTTTGGCCTCCAAGTATGAGGAAATGTTTTCTCCAAATATAGAAGACTTCGTTTACATCACAGACAATGCGTATACTAGTTTCCAAATCCGAGAAATGGAAGCTCTAATTTTGAAAGAACTGAAATTTGAGTTGGGTCGGCCTTTACCACTACATTTTTTAAGGCGGGCATCAAAAGCTGGGGAGGTAAGTGCCTCCAATTCTGTAGGAGACTTTATTTTGCCAGTTGTCTCAGCCCAGAAACATTGATTCAATTAAATTGAAACTTACAGGAGACATCTTTTAGGTAAGTCCTAATACTTACTGCATCAGCTCTTAAGAGAAATGACCTCATATTCTGTGTTTGTGACATACTGTGGAGCAGAATGGTTCCTGGAAAGGAAAAGTGAGTTGTGTGGATTTGTGTTCTTAGGCCTCCACCCAGAATTTCGCAAGATAATAACTGTGCTCCTTCCTGTCCCTGGCTGTTCTTTCATAGGTTGATGTTGAACAGCACACTTTAGCTAAATATTTGATGGAACTGACTCTCATTGACTATGACATGGTGCATTATCACCCTTCCAGAGTGGCAGCAGCTGCTTCCTGCCTGTCCCAGAAGGTTCTAGGCCAAGGAAAATGGGTGAGTGTTGGATTTAAGAAGAAATTTGTCACGTCGTATTTTAGGACCTCTTGACAGGAAAAGAATTAGCATTTTTACAACTTTATCATTAAACAATTGTCCACAGGCATAAAAAAGCTGCTTGGAGTGATCTAGATGGAGAGTAGATGAGGACACCATGGTACACTGTGTTACAGAGTTATAAAGAATGACAAAGGCCCTGGCTAGTTTGTTCAGGGTACAGCGTTAACCCTAGGAATGAAAGGTTTTAGGTTCGATTCCTGGTCAAGGAAGGGCACATACCTCCATTGCAGATTCAATCCACAGCTCTGGTTGGCGTGCGAGTAGGAGGCAACCAATTGATATGTCTCTCACATGGATGCTTCTCTCTCTCTCTCTCTCTCTCTCTCTCTCTCTCTCTCTCTCTCTCTCTCTCTCTCTCTCTCTCTCCCCCCCCCCCTCCCTCTCCCTCTCCATCTCCCCTCCTTTCCTCTCTCCTTCCCAACCTTCCCTTCCATATTTTCAGTGGAAAAAATATCATCCCTCCTCAGGTGAGGATTAAGAAAACAAATAAGGAAGGCTACCAAGAACTAATAGTCTAAGATTTCTTGGATATTTTGTTAAGTGAAAGAAAGCAAGTTGTGAAGCATACAAGACAAAGAAGGCCAAAGCCCAACTGATTCGCCAGTACAGATAAAATGAGCCACTTCTAGATTTATACAAGGAGCCAAAGATGCTAGCCTTGGGTCCTTGTCTTGCTCGCCAAAGAGAACAACATTGAAACAAAAGGCACTGGGTGAAGGCAGAGCAGGGCATGGGATGCCCTTTTGTGCAGGAGCCTATTCTAGATTGCCACCAAGCAGTTGTATAGTCTGTAGCTGAACCTGAGAGCAGCAGAACAAGAGCCTCCTCAGAACCCAGGAGGGTATGAGAAATGTCTCCTAACAGCCTCCCAGGGGAGATGAGGAAGTGAGTTGGAGCTGGCCATTCCCTTGTTCCAGGAGGGTCACAAGACAGATAAAAGCTGTGGCTCAGGCCTCTGCCTGCATGGCCTATACCAAGGCATCATGGCAGAGCTGTTTTCTCCATACAAGTGTGTATAGTTAACATTTTATGTAACAAAGAAGGGAAATAAGAGAGGATATATGTATGTGTGTTTATGTATTTGCTAAGTTTAAAAAAAATAAAGGCAGTAAACTAAAAGGCAGTGTAAATGGATACCCATAGGTTTAGGTGGGAACAGGGGAGAAGGTGAAGGATGGGAGCAGGACTTCTGGCTATAATTTCTATTAACTTGTATACAATATAATGCAACTTTTTAACTTTTGAACAATGCAAATCTTTTATGCAAACTACAAAATGGAATTAAGCAGAAACAGTATCACTATGAAATTGGTAAACAGAACATAGAGAATAATTCATTCAAATGATTTTTGAAAACAGCATTCTGACTAATGCATCCTTAGTGGGATTTGAAGTTAGACAAAACAAAGGACCAAAAAAAGGCAATATACTTACAGTTTACTTAGGAAGTTTGTTAATAATCTGTTATTATAATTCTGAAACTATTTATGTATTGTAGGATAAATAAATAAGCATTTATGTTATTAATGATTTAAAATGTTCACTATAAGTAGAAGGAGACAATATTGTTAGCAATTAAAAACAAAAGGAAAACTCTATAATATTAACTCTATAATATTCTGTTTTGGAAATGTAAGTAAATGCATAATGAAAGAGCTGAGAAACAATGACCACCCATTAGCAGTCAACATACTTAGTAGCCACATCTTGAATACAACTAGGACTCCTTTAAAAAGGCTGATTTCAGGGCTATGGCAGGAGAAGTACAAGATGAGCCAGATAGCAAGCAAAGATCAATGCAGTGGGTTATATCAAAAGGAAATGGGAACTGGCTTAAAAAGGCTTTTACTCCATATTGTGTTTGGAACTCCTGTTTGACCCAGTAATCCCACTTCTAGGACTATATCACAAGAAATCAGAAACACCAATCAAAAAAGACATATGCACTCATATGTTCATAGCAGCACAATTTATAATAGCTAAGATTTGGAAACAGCCTAAGTGCCTATCAGCAGATGAATGGATTAAAAAATAGTGGTACATCTACAAAATGGAATACTATGTTGCTGTAAAAAAGAAGGGACTTTTACCATTTGCAAAAACAGCATGGATGGAACTGGAGAGCATTATGCTAAGCGAAATAAGCCAGTCAGAGAAAGATAAATATCACATGATCTCACTCATATGTGGAATATAATGATCAATATAGTTTGATGAACAAGAATAGATCTAGAGACAAATGGTAGGTGGGGAGTAAGAGAGCAACCAAATATCTGTGTGATGCAGATTAGTATAATCAATGGACACAGACACTGGGGCAGTGGGGGCTTGCCTGGGGTGGAAATGGCTGGGGGTGAGGGGTCATTTGTGGAAAAAGAAAATATACGTAAAACTTTTTAGGGAAAAAAAAGGTTTTTAATGACTAAATTTGAGCATGACAAAGAATAGTGAAAATGCCAAAACCGGTTTGGCTCAGTGGATAGAGTGTTGGTCCTGGGACTGAAAGGTCCCAGGTTTTATTCCAATCAAGGGCATGTACCTTGGTTGTGGGCGTGCAAGAGGCAGCTGATTGATGTCTCTCTCATCGATGTTTCTAATTCTCTATTCCTCTCCCTTCATCTCTGTAAAAATCAATAAAATATATTAAAAAAAAGATAGTGAAAGTAATTTTATATAATAAAGAGGTAATATGCAAATTGACCATCACGTCATTGCACAAGATGGCCACCCCCATGTGGTCACAAGATGGCTGGCAGGGGAGGGCAGTTGGGGGCAATTGGACTGGTAGGGGAGCAGTTAGGCATCAGTTAGGCTGGCAAGGGAGTGGTTAGGGGGTGATCAGGCTGGCAGGCAGAATCGGTTAGGGGCAATCTGGCAGGCAGGCAGGCAGGCAGTGGAGCGGTTGGGAGCCAGCAGTCCTGGATTGTGAGAGGGATGTCAGACATCCCCTGAGGGTTCCCATATTGGAGAAGGTGCAGGCTGGACTCTGGGACACCTACCCCTCCCCCAATGCATGAATTTCATGCACCGGGCCTCTAGTAGATTATAATGCATTTTAAAAATTCACAAGTCTATAATGATAAGAAGGAAAGGAAAATGGAAAGGAAAGTAAAACAGGCCCTGGCCAGATAGCTCAGTTGATTAGATCATCACCCTAAAATGCCAAGGTTGCAGGTTCAATCCCTAGTCAGGGCATGTATAAGAATCAACCAAGGAATACATAAGTAAGTGAAACAACAAATCAATGTTTCTCTCCCTCCCTTCCTCTGCCTCTCTTTCTAAGACCAGTCAATAAGTAAAAGATTTTAAAAATAAAGAAAAGGAGGAAGAAGATTGGAAGAGAGAGAGAAAGGGATGGTTTTTTCCTAATCAGTCAAAAGCCAGTTAATTACAATAGAAAGAATGATAGAAATGAACCAATGTAATTCATCAATTGATGCTTATGTCATTAGGTGAAATAATTTTTGGGCAGGAGATCCACATGATTTCAAAATATCACCTCACAGATATGTAGTAAGTAATACTGAAGAAAAATTGTACCTTTACAATGGAGAGGTTTTATATATATATTAGAGTCCCGATACATGAAATTTGTGCAACAGTAGGCCTTCCTTCCCCTGGCTGGGGGCACCTGCTTTCCTCAGGCACCTGGTCCCTGGGCTTCCCTCTGGGATGATCATGGGGTGAAGGCCAGCCCCCGACCCATTGCATCACACCTGCCTTGGCTTGCCTGGCGCCAGTGGGTGTCATAATGAGGTCCCAGATGGTCATCCAGATGGTCATTCCGCTCTTTGACTGTTCAGTCGATTTGCATATTATGCTTTTACAATATATGATATATATATATATATATATATATATATATATACACACACACACACACACACACACATTACACACACACACATATTTATATATATGGAGATATATGTAGATACATACTACAATTTTTATACAATATAGATGGTGAGGCAAAAGGTTTACAGTTAAGAGTATGCAAAGCAGTTTATTTTCGTTTTAGTATTAATTATTGAATTATATTCCACACAAACAATACAATGTGTGTGTGTGTGTGTGTGTGTGTATACATATATATAGTATTTCCCAAAAAATGCATACATACTTTAACAGCTGATAGCTGTTGAATGAAAATGAAATGTATTTTAATAAACACTGCTTTTATAATTATTCAAAGTCTGTACACATTTTTTTGGCACACCCTGAATATACTTTTTGCTGCACTATTGAAAGGTGAGTTGCAGTCACCATAATAAATGAGTTGCAGACACCATGATAAAATGGTAAAATGTTAATTGATGAATCTACACAAAGGATATAAGATGTTCATTATATTATTATTTTAGTTTTTCTATAGTTTTGAGATTATTTGAAAGGTAAAAAGGCCACTGGAATATGAATGGTACATGGTTCTGGTACCAATGGCTCATTTTAGCCTAATTATGTTACTCTCAGACACACTTTCTTGGGTTCTAAACCTACTAACTACAGGGTCTCCCTGTTTCTGGGAATTGATTTCATACTACCAATACTTGTGTGTTATTTCAGGATGTGCTTCTGCTTAGTTCTTTTTTTCTTTAATCATTTTTAGTAGCAAGACTAAGTTGTGGTTTATTTTTCCAGTTACATTGTACATGTGAAAGAGATGTACTTCAGCTTTTAGTATTTATTACAGAACTGAAGTAAAGTCAGGTTATATATCTTTATACATGAAGTCTTATTATCAACCAACAAGTGTCTTTTGCTTGAATTTTGTTCTCTGGAAGGCTGGGTGTGGAGGCTTCTCTGAGTGTTCTCAGTTCTCCAGGGCTTGTGAGAGTTCTGGGTGGCCTTCGCTCTTCCCGATTCAGTAAATTAGGCTGCTGCCTATGGCCTACCTGTTGTCATAATTCTGGGCCTCGGACTGACAATATGGCTCTTGAGCCCCCCTCCAGCCACGCCATGCTGGGCTTTGATGGGGGGCATGTGACATGTCCTAGTCCAGGTCTCTGCCATAATTGTGACAGGCATTCCTCTGTGGGTTTTGTTTTTCCCCGCCCCACTTGCCATCCCCTTTCAGTGTGGTGGGAGAGGTAAGCATGAAGCTTTGTTACATGAAGTACCCTACTTCACCTGTGGAACCTTCTTTAAAAATATTAATGATAGGGGAACTTTGACTTGATTTAGCTGAGAGCCGCACAACACCTTGGCTGAGTTCTGTGCAGTCGGTCATTCTCTGTGTACTGGCTATTTGCTGGGACCATGGTAGTGATTAGGGCTGTGAAGGAATTTCCAGGAGGGACGATTGTTCTTTTACACAGAAATGTCAACATGTGTAAGATGGGCTCTTCTGAAGAAGTGGAGGCTTTATCGTGCCCCTCTTTTGGTTGTGTTTCAGAACTTAAAGCAGCAGTATTACACGGGGTACACCGAGAACGAGGTGCTGGAAGTCATGCAGCACATGGCCAAAAACGTAGTGAGAGTAAACGAAAACCTGACGAAATTCATCGTAAGTACTCCTTGCTAAGCTGTGAAAGGTATTTGAGGACTTTGCACATGAGAGTGTGTGTATCTCTTTGTTTGTGTTTTCATGTAAATATATTGGCATATGTGTGAGAGTTTGTTTTAGCACAAGCTCTATATTTTCCTAGTACACAGTGGATGGAGCATACTGACAAATGCTGAAAGCAGTTTCTTTAACTGCCACACGTCCAAAACGGAAACCATCCCCATTTCTTCCATGTTTGCTGGAATATACGAATTTAAGTTACCATAATTTTTATTACAAACCTAGAGATGTCACTAACGAGTCTGATTTTAAAATTGAGTGATCAGAGTTGATATGCGAGGTTTGAGGCTACAGAAGCACTTGGTGTGTGGGGAAGATCTGCTGCTTTCATCTATAGACACTTATGGCATACAAAGGGTTAAAACAGGCCAATGATGTCCAGGCCCAGATTAGCCAGCCAGGCAGCTAGCTTTTCAATCCATGTATCCACACCCCTACCAACGCCCCAGTAGACTCA
>PVJN01040268.1:0-19368 GCA_004026805.1 Lasiurus borealis | reverse complement strand
GAAGGAAGGAAGGAAGGAAGGAAGGAAGGAAGGAAGGAAGGAAGGAAGGAAAAGAAAGAGAGAAAGGGCACCAAAAAGAGAGCAGGCCTAGTGGGAAGAATGCAAGCCTGGGCCCACTGGGTGGTGTCTGCTCCTGTCCTTCTTGGGTCCTGGAGAGACTGGACTCGCTCCTCACAACTACACTCAGGAACAGTGTGTGGAGCAGGAGCCGGAGCCTCCGCCCTTCATAAAGGGAACCGTATCTCAGGCCTCTGTATCCTCTGGCCTCCAGGCCGGAGCCCAGCACCCAGGGGGTGCTTCATAGCTGCCTTTGCATGCATTTATTGAGCACTGACTGTATGTAGTAAGATCTCTTGCTAGGATTTGTGGCTCATGCAAAGAATTAGATTAATTCCTGTCCCGAGGATCTCATTTGGAAATAAGATGGGTAATTTTTGTTGTTTGTTTTGTTAGTCCTCACCCAATGACATTTTTCCATTGACTCTTTAGAGAGAGTGGAAGGGAGGTGAAGGGGAGAGAGAGAGAGACATCGACATGAGAGAGACACATTGATTGGTTGCCTCCTGCATGTGCCTTGACTGGGGCTGGGCACTGAGCCTGCAACCAAGGTGAACACCCTTGACTGTAATCGAATCAGGGACCCATCAGCCGAGGGCCAAAGAATGCAGATCCTTTAAATTTATCAGGCACTTGATGTGTCATCACCCTTAATGTGAGGTTTGCAGGCAGTGGCAGGAGGCTCTGTTAATTAATTTTACCTTACTAGTCAACACTGGAAGGTCAGGCCCAAATAATTCAGCATGCACACTTATGCAAAACAGGCAAATTAGCGTCTGAGGCGGACAAGTGAGCCCCTGTGTTTATTTTATTCTTTAATCAAAAAGAATTCAGCTGTGGACAAAGAGAAATGAGGATGCAAACGGGGGCTTTTAACCCTATCAGCAATAACGTACTAGCCACAACGATGGTCGTGGTCTCTGCGGAGTGCCGGCCGGGCCAAGTGTGCCATATCCTCCTAGCACCTGGGGAAGGGGCTCTCTTCTGAGTCCCAGGTCACAGGAGAGGACACTGACACTCAGGAAAAAATGAAATCTCTTGTAATACAAGAGAAAGGGCAGCTGGGATCAGAACCCAGGTATGTCCGAATCCAGGGTCTGTATCCCCAGGAACGACTTCGCTCTGACCATTGCCCTCTAGGTTGGGCACAGACAGGAGATGGAGCTGGGATGATAGGACGGACGGGGAGGAATGGGTGCAGGGGAGATGCTGCTTCCGAGCTCTACACTACCCTGTGGGAGATGGTGGAGGGCTGGGTGGTAGGAGAGGGAAGCAATGGACCAGAGGACCAGCAGGAGCCACTGCTGAGCCATCGCCTGGGTACTAAATCTGCTCAACCCAGAAGGAGTGAGTGGTGGGGATGGGTGCAGGGGAGCTGTGCCCGATTTGGCCCTGGGTTAGTGGAGCAATCCAGGCTGAGGTGTCTTAAGCGGTGGCCTGACCCCACATCTGTGCTGAACCAGCACAGGGCAGATTCAAAACCACTGAGTGTGTAATCCCAAGAGGCTGAGCTGCTTAGTGAGGGTGCTCCAGTCCAGATCCCCAGAGCGCCCATCCCTGAGTCAAAATACCTCGGGCTACAGGGAGTCCGAAGCGGGGATGCTGGGCATCCTGCCAGCTCGGTGGCACCGGCATCCCCTCCGAACCACACGGCTCCCCCCCCAGCCCCTGCCTTTAGGGAGGGACCGCCCTGTTAGCTGCGCACACAACTCACGGGAAGACCTTTCCACTCGCCCCATCTTGGGATCTCAAGGCCAGGACACCTTTGCTACATGAGCATGGAGGCCGTATTCATCACTCAAAGCTCGTGACAAGCAAACAGAAAAAGGATCTACAGGCAAGATGCAGGGCAAGTGAGAGAGTAAGAATCCCAGTCCAGGAGAGCCAGGGCCAGAGGACAATAGGCTGTGTCCCCACCGCACTAAGAGCTGAGTGTGTTAGAACCTTAAAGGGATACAAGGCACAGACTTCAGCAAGGTCCCTGCCCTGTGGGTCATACAAAATAGGTGGGTGCCAGTGTCTACAGAAACAAAATAAAAAATCAGCTCCCATAGTTTATCCAGAGCAAGACAAGCTAAACGAGGAGCTGGGGGCTGCACACAATGAAGAAAAGTCCGCATCGTCTGAAACATGTTCATTCCCCGTACTTCTCATGCCAGAAATGATCACAAAATCCCAGAACCCAGACAAGGAGACCGGCCTCCCTGCTGGCAACAGTGATCAAGCAGCTGACGTTAGCATGCGCCTCGTGTGACACGCATGGCCACATGTCAGCCTCACAGCGCAGCCCATGAAGGGGGTAAGTCCCACAGAGAGGTGGGTGGAGCCGCCCAGGGTTACTCAGCTAGTAAGCTGCAGGCCCAGAATCTGAATCCCAATCTGATTCCCAAGTCGTGTTCTTAACCGTTCCACTCCACCGGCCCCTCACAGTGGATCCCTCTCCTGCGTTGTTTACCAGCATGTTTCCTACAGGGTCTGCATGGATTCAAAGAACTTGCCCTTTGAATATCACCTCTTGCTGATGCAATCATAACCCCTTTAGAATGATCACCAGTTCTGAGGAACCCCAGAAGTTTAGGGACATTATGGGACCTTCCAAACACATGCTCACTCCACTCCCACAGGAAGAGAAAAAAGAAACCAGAGACAAACAGGCTTGCCAGGGTGCCAGGGGCTCCTGAGGCCAGGCTCCCACAGAACCAGGGCCGGCCCTGGGGAGCGCGGCTGGCGGCCCTGCGAGCACGCTCTCCCTGTCCTGTGTGACTCACCTGGGATGTGCTTGGCCCAGCCGATGATGACCACGAGCTCCTGGTCGGCCAGGTCACAGAGCGTGGTCAGGGCCTTGATGTCGCTCTCAGGCATGCCAGGGGGAGGCCGGGCATAGAGCTTGTTCGGCTCAGCCACCAGCAGGTAGGAGACGATCTTGGTCACTGCAGAGACCAAAGGAGGAAGGTAAATGGCTGGCATGAGGAGCGGGGCCGGGGTGGAGGCCGGGATGGGTCGGGAAGACAAGTCAGGTACTGAGGAGCCCAGGAAGGTCAAAGGTGGCTGAAATCGCCCCTCCCTTCCTGCCTCCACAGGGTTGCTGGCAGTGGAAATTCAGGTGCCGAGAAATAGCCTCCAAGGGAATTTGCCTGGTGAATTCTCCCAAGGAAAACCTGCTGTGTGAGGGTGGCTAGATGGGCATGTTCTGGATGCTGGAGCCCAGGCCTCTCGGGACCACACTGCATTTGGGGCCACATTCTGGGGCATCCCACAGGGAAAGGCCTTCTGAATACAGTATCACCCTGAATCCCCTTGTACCAATGCCAGGCACGGATGCCTCCTCCCCCAGACCCGCAGTATCCCGTAACACAGCACTGGGAAGGGGAGGGCATGTCCCCAAGGGATGTCAGGTGTTCCAGTACAGATGCTGGCAGAAGGGGCATGGGCTGCCCTGGCACTCACATGGCTTTTTAGCAGGTGGGGAAATCTGTAAGCTCAGGTACGGGCTGTTCTCCGCGTCCAGCCGTCGCTTGTATTTCTGGCGGCCTCCACGCACTCGGTCAAGACGCACCCCTGTTGGGAGGAAAGGCAGGAAGGCTCAGGAGCTGTTCCACATCACCAGGGCTGTCAGCGCTGACTGCATTTCAGGCCCAGCTGGGTCCTGCAGGGCCACACCTTCGTGGCCTCTGACAGCTGCTGATGGCCAGCCTCTGGCAGGGTGGTTAGACAATCCCTAAACACTTTTCTACAGAAATGGCCCATTCCAGTTGCCTGGGCCGGGTCCTGCCTCTACGGATTCAGCATCCTCTTGAAATCCATCCCAAGCAACTTTCAGCTCCTGAGTCTCTGTTTCTGAAAGGGAACAAGCAACAGAAGAACTTCTCGCCAAAACCGGTTTGGCTCAGTGGATAGAGCATCAGCCTGTGAACTGAAAGGTCCCAGGTTTGATCCTGGTCAAGGGCATGTACCTTGGTTGCGAACACATCCCCAGTAGGTGTGCAGGAGGCAGCTGATTGATGTTTCTCTCTCATCGATGTTTCTAACTCTCTATTCCCTCTCCCTTCCTCTCCATAAAAAAAATCAATAAAATATATTAAAAAAATAAAAATAAAATAACTTCTCGTGCTGGGGAAAGAAGACGTGCCATTTCAGGTCTGGAATCCGGAGAGAGGTGAGTCAGCTTGCCAAGCAAGGAAAGGGGTACCTGCCACTGGCAAGTACCTCTGAAGAGTAAAGACAAGGATGTTCAAACTTTTCACCTAAGCAGCATCGGGGTGGACCCTCCTTGCAGAACTCAATTTCCGGATCCCACCTTCAGAGATTCTGGGCCAGAGGTCTAGAGTGGGTCATCTGCACAAAGTCCCCGCAGGATGCGGACACAGGAGGCCCCGGCCACATCTGGAAAACCAGTGCCTCGAGGTATCTCAGCAGCAGGTGCAAAAGCAGCGTGGCCACTCACATGGACACACATTTCCAGGAGGGAGGCCCCATCCCAGAGAGATCCGTATTGTCACTGGATCCCTAGTTTTTAGAAGAAAACCGCCCCTCCCCCAGCTCCTGCTGTCTAGACAGACATGTTGTACCATCTGACACCCTCACCAGCGAGCAGAGTGGGCAGGACCTGGAGAGGGCACCTCACCCAAGGGCACACAGTTCTGACTGGCCACCCCCTGCGTGGCATGAGCTGAAAGGATGGGTGGGACCCAGCACGTTAGCTCCAAAATGGAAACGAACGCAGAAAACAGAAGGGCTGACCTTCCCTTACCATGCAATGGGCCTTGACTAAAACACAAAGTCAGGGGCCAGAGTCCTGAGAGAAAGAGAGCCCAATGGCCTCCCTGCCTCTGATTTGAGCCCCCAAATTCAACTTTCCGTTCTTTCCCCAAAGGCCAAGCTTCACCCTCCCAGAGTCCCAGTCAGTCCCGATCTTCAGAGCCCTCCCCCAGCACTTCCTCCACGGGTCCTGGGTCCTGGCTCCTTCCATCCTCCCGGCTCGCAGTGCCCGCAGGTCAGACCAGCCCAGACCTCCCCTGGGGTGGGTGGGTGGCGGGAAGAGAAGAGGAAGGCAGGAATAATCCCCATGTGACAGAATGGAAATTTAGATCCCATTCAAGCTAGGGGTCCTTTTCTGGCTGTTTCTTCTGTTGGGATGTCCGGGAGAGGAAGTTCCCCAGAGTAGGAGAACAATTGAGAGTAGCATTACTGTTTACCTGCCGGGCAGGGGCCACCTCTTTAAATGCTAATGGCCCCAAAGGAACTTCCAGGCAGGAGTGCCCACCCCACCGCTTCCAGTTAAGGGCTCTGAACACATCCACCTCCAGGAGGGTGAGGAGACTGCCTTGAGCTCATTGAGCCTGGAAGACTGCCCCAGGAGATGTGTCTTTGGGGACGGAGGGAGGGGGAGAGGAGTTGGGGAGGGCATGCAGTCACTGCTCAGCATTTTCATCAGTTGACTCCTTTTCACCCTACAGCCCGGAAACTTAGCATCCCACGCTGCTTCCTGTATAAATGAGGCAATCAAGCCCCCGATTGTGGTCTAGTCGGGGGCCTGTGCCCACTCCCACTGTGGATATCAAAGTGGTCCTCTGGAGGTAGAAGCATGGATGCTTACACAGGCAGAGCCAATTGGCTTTGAATCAGGATCAAATAACACAAAGACAGAGGGGGCGGGGGTGTGGGCAGCCCTGGGCCAGACCCTCCTGGTCACTGGGTCCCCAAGTCCTCGGCTGGTTTGGGGTGTGTTCCTTGAGCCTCCTGATAGGTTCCCAATGGACTCCCTTTTTGCTTCAGGTTCCCCGGGAGCAGACCTGAGACAAGGATGCAGTGCAGGCAGCTTATTTGGGGAGCATGTCGGGAAGACAGGCAACAATGAGTGTGCTCCTGTCCTGTCCTGTGGGCTACTGAGGACCCGGGAGACCATATGGAGCATGTCCCGCCTGTCCTGCTGCAGAGAAAGGCCGGGCATTGAGCCCCCTCTCACACAGTCAGTGGGCTTCCTAGGTCGAGGCTGAGCCGGCTCTGGGAGCCAGAGAAAGCCCTGGGCAGTCCTAAGGTGGCAAGTCAGCGCACCAGCAAGCGGTATAGATGGCCGGGTACCTTCAAAGTGTGGTCCAGGGCCAATGGCATCAGCAGCATCCAGGAGCTCATTAGAAATGCAAAAATCTCAGGCCTGGCCCCCGAGGAGTCAGAGTCAGCATTTTACCAAGGTGATTCACAGCATGGAGAGTTTGGGAAGTGCCGCACTCCAGCATCCTAGCAGGTCTGCTGTCAATCAACTCCCATCCATCCCTGGGACCTTGAAGGGACAGCTGAGTCTTATCTGGCACAAAACCTACACACCTGTGCTGCTGCTACCTGGGCCCACATTTGCTCCCTCCCCCTCTCCCAGCCCCTTCAGAGAGGGCAGAAGGAGCAGGCGCCCAAACACAGGAGGGATGGTCCTTCCCTTGAAGGTTTTAGGGGAAAGTCCTCTGGCAGAGTTTTCCTGGCCCCATCCTGTGACACAGCCACACAGCAGCCCCCCTGCCTACTACACCCAAGGGGAGTCAACCCTCCACCAGCTTGGCTTCCCCTCGGAGAGCTGGTAAGACTAGGTGTGAAAATGCCAAGCTTCATTTATGAAGGACGCAAGGACCCCCATTTCCTGCGCACCTACTATGTGCCAGGCTCTGACATGGATCCAGGAGGAGCCCTTCCCCATATCACTGACTTTCTCTCTGTGAAGGTCACCTCCTGAGCTCTCCCTCCCACCCAGCCTGCCTGGCCCTGGGCAACTGTCATCAAAGGTGGACGCTTCTCAACAAAAAGGAAAAAGAGGGACCTATCCCTTAGCAAGACAGGGAGAGGGCCTGTCGCTGCCTTAGATGGAGTTCTCTGTCCTGGTACAGGACCTAACCCTTAGTGAGTGTTCAAGAAAGTCTTGATGAATACAGAAATGGGGGTGCCTCCTATGCCCAGAGAGACTCAATCCTACTGCAGGGTCTGCCATGGCCTCCCATACGCAGTGGATGCTTAAGAAATTGTAACTATTCCCATCATCATCATCATCGTTTTTCTCCCCAGCACTGTGTACATCTCTCTGGAAAATCACATTAATAAGTGATCATGTGAACAGCCTAATTTACAAAGGACTTTATGTATTGCCCTACTTAATTCACAGCATACAAAGCAGGTGCTATTATGCCTATTTTGTCCCCTCCCCCCCTTTCTTTTCCCAGAGAGATTTAGTAGTTTTCCCAATAAAAAAGCCAGCATCCAAGCGCTTTGCCATTCCGGGGTATGACCTCCCAGGCACAAACGTGTAAACTCTCCTTTAAATGTTCTCCTCCAGATCTTTACAGCACAGTAGTCAATGGCTTCAATCAATAAGTGTATCAATTATCAGGTCATTTTGTTGTGGGTTTTTTTTTTTAAGTTGGTTTTGATTATGCACAAACCGACCCATGGTATGAGATGCTTTTGCTCCCCTGCTTCCTGCCTGCTTTCCCTGTAATCGCCTCAGCCCAGGGGATCCGATGATCAAGGCCCCAGGCCTGTCCCCGCCCCTCACCGGTTACGGACCCTTGGTTTCCTCATCACATACAGGGGAGGAGGCAATAGTAACGCCAACTCCACTCACCGAATATGGCTTCTGTGACGATCACATGACATACTAACGGGGAAGTGCCCGGGAAGTTGGGAAGTGATTCTAGCAGGCAGGTGAGGCTGTCACCCCAGTGCCCACCTTCAGTATCCACCTGGCACTTCTGCTGCCCCTCCTGCTTGCTCCCCTCTAGTCCCAACAGCTCTTCAATTTCATGGGCTCTCAGAGGACAGGGCCTGGTCTGCAGCATTTGCTGAGCACCCTGCCCCACACCCTGCCCCACAGGCAGGGTTTGCTAACGATCATTTCCAGTAGGAGGGTCCTATGGCAGAAACATGTGACTCCTTCCACCCAGGGGCTCCTTCCCACAGGCGGGGGTTGGGCAGGAGGGCACCCCTTCAGGGAAGTGCTCTTATCCCTCCTGCCCACACTATTCCCAAAAGCAATTCACATCCCAAGTGTCTGAAGGCCCAGTTCAAGCATTCTCTCTCCTGACACTCTTCCTGGCTCCCTTTGCTCATCTTCTCTTATAGTCACTCCGGTTAAAACAACTCTTCACAGTACACCGCACAGCCCTCTCCCCGGTGGACTGTGGGCACCTCCTGGGCAGGACTTCCATTCGTCTTTGTTGCCCGATCCAGTGTCCGAGTAAAATGGTGTGTCCTGCTGAAATGAAGCCCCAGAAACCTAGGAAGCAGAAGAATCTCAGAGTCTGATCTTTTCTCCAGTTTCCATTTGTCCCTCCAGAAATCCACTCCCTCAAGACAGGCCATTCATTCCTCGGGAAATTTCCTCCTTGTATTGAGCTACATTCTGTCTCTGAATCAGTTCCTACCCTTCACCCCATCCAACAAGACGATACCCTTCCACAAGAAAACCCTTTATGGACTTGAACTTCCTTGGGCACCCTTCTTCCATGGCCAACCACTCTTTATTTTTTATATTGTAGCGTGTTTGCAGGCCAATCCCCTCCCTGCCTCCTATGCTTTTGTCTTTATTGATGCAATCTGCTCCACAAGGGCACAGAAGTCTGAATTTCTCTGCATTCTACCTAAGCCAGTGGTAGACATTAATGAGTTTGCCAATCGCTGACGTAGACTCTCGATTCCAATAATTACTGGCTGTTGTTGTTCCTTGTGATTAAACCCCTATCCCAGTGGTCAGCAAACTCATTAGTCAACAGAGCGGCAAACCGCGGCTCCGAGCCAGTTTGCTGACCACTGACCTAAACGGACATTGTTCAATGGTGCTTGGATTTTTATCAGCCAGTGTGTTTTTATATATTTTTTAGTTTGCTGCTCATAATTTTAGTAAACAAGAAGCCCCTCCTCAACAGGTATGGACTCGGTTTTCATCCAGAGAGGAAGATGTTGGATGGTGAAACCTTGAGAAGTAGACCAGCCACTTCTCACAGTGGGGCCTGGCAAACATCACTAGCTGCCTACCCAGTTTTCATTCCATTTCCCCCTCGTCCATACTAACAGAACTGGGGTTTTGTTTGTGAAGACAGTGTGCCCTAGTCCCAACCATCCCGTTCCCCACTTTCCCAGTTAACAAGGGCTGGTCATATGACTTGGTTCTGGCCAATGGGATAGAAGGGGAATTCTGTGGTGGGGGCTTTCTGGGAATGGTTTTGCCTTTCTGATAAAAGAGTCACACGAGCGGATGTCGCTTCTGGTGCCTTTCTCCCACCCTGACCCGGACGGTGAAGCCCAGAGCTGTGACAGCCACTTTGCAACTGAGAGGCAGCCCTGTGAGGACAGCAAAGAGCCCGAAGAAAGAGTCTGAGCACTCCATGCTGTGTCTGAGCAGCCTGTGCAATACAGCAACCACCCGTCCTCACACTCCCTGTTAGCGGGGAAACCCCTCTCATTTGTCAGTGCTGAAGCCACTTGCAGCCAAAGTCTCCGCAACTTGCAGCAGAGAGCAACTTCCACCGATACCATGGGCAATTACTTTGCAATTAGGATGTTGAAGTCTTACAAATACCAAACTGGGGAAAAAAAGAAGACTTGAAGCTTGAAATGGGTGTGTCTTTATATTTAACAAAATAGCTAAAAAGTAGGCTCAGGGAGCACATCAAAATACTAATTAATTTCACAATTCCTCCCGGGGATTATTAGATTGATTGTATCATCTTATTGGTACTTTCTGAATGTAAACAAGCATTAATAATACTCATGTGTAGAGTGCACCAGATCTCCAAGTACTGTAAGAAACATGTCCTTGGTTTTAACCACTGTCCAACATGGTTTTTCACACATGCAGGCCAAAATTCAAGTTCCTAAGTGCCATGAACAGAAAAAAGGGTGATAACCACTAAATACATGCACCTGTGCAGACCAGCTCTTTTAGTTGAGCCCAAAACCAGATAAGGGATTGTCGTCCTTCTTGGCAACAGGACAGCCCCTCTAAATCTTGTGGACACAGGTACAAGCAGAAGTTGACATCTACTGACCAGTTGCTGCCAGGTGCAGCCTGTGCTCTGAGCGCTGTGTGGGTTTCACTTAGTAATCGCAGCAATCCTATGAGGGAACCACTATTACTCTCCCATTTTACATATGGGGAAAGTGAGGCTAAGAGAGGAGGAGTAACTTGCCAAGGCCACACAGGTAGGACTGGAGTCTGACGCCAGAGCCCAAGCTCTAACCTCTCTGGCACCCGGCATCTCTCAAGGGGCCAAGAGTCTTCTTCATGTTAGAAGACAAGCAGCAGAGAGACCCTGCCAGGACCACATGGCACAGGTCCTGGGGCACCATTCAACTAGAATTCAGTCTGAATGACACCCCCTGAGATGCCACAGAGCCTGTGGGGCCTCAGCTGATCCTGCCCAGACACCATACCACAGCATATAATCCACAGAAGACTCTACTATGGCATCCACGCTATCAGAGGCAGAGACAGCTCCCCTGAGCCGCTTTCTGTGCTGCTGGGCAGGTTGGGTTTTCTTTGCTCCTCCAGTTCCACACTCTCCCCTCCTCTGCCCTGTTGTCTCCTGGGATCTCCTGTCCTCTGGCTTCCTACCAGGGGTGCTTTCTGGAGGCACCACAGGAGATGAGGGAATGGGGACCTTGGGGTGTTTATGTCCGACTCCCAATACTTCTGTCCCTTTCTGTTGGGTCAGGGTGTGGCCTAGACTTAGACCTCTAAATGCAGCCCCAGTTCTCACATCTGCTCATGCCCAACTCTGACCAAAACAGCAGTGAGTGGGATGGACTTGGTCACCCTGGCAAGGAACAGGGGAAGACAAGGTGAACAGAGGAGTAACCTAGTCCATGCTGAGATGCTCCATCCTCACACCTGGATGCAAGGGCCCAGGGGCCTTCCAGACTGTGGCTTCCTAGCCTACCTGGTGACTATGTTTACTCAGAGCAGCAACTGTGTGGAGGCCTCTGGCACAGAAGAAAAAAGCACTAGGCTCATGGTCAGCCCTGACTCTACCCTTTACTACCTCTTCTTCACTTCTCTGTGCCTTGATTGCTGCACCTGTAAAATCCTAGTGCTTAGGATTGTTGTGAGGATTAAGTGAGTTAACACATGTAAGGCACTGGAAATATTATAGATGGAACATAGGAAGTCCTAAAGAAATGTTAGCTACTATTGTTAATATTAAAAACACTTCACTCTTGAAAATGTCCTATATCTTGATTCATATAGTCAAGTCAATTGTCTGCTAAGATATTGTCCTTTTGTTTTATAAGATGTTACCATTGGAGAAACAGAGTAATAGACACATGGGATCTCCTGTATTATTTCTTACAACTGCATGTGAATCTACAATGATCTCAAAATTAAAAAGTTAATTAAAAAATTGCAACTACTTATGGAAATATAAAATGATGTTGCTATTGTGAAAAACAGCTTAGCGGTTCCTCAAAAAACTAAAGAGAATTATCATATGACCAAGTATTTCTACTCCTGGGTATATATGCAAAAGAACTGAAATCAGGAATTCAGATACTTCCACACCAATGTTCATTGCAGCATTATTCACAATTAGAGGCCCAGTGCACAGATTCCTTGGAGGGCCTGTGGGGATCAGCCAAAACCGCCTCTCTGACATCCCCAGCAGGGTCCTGGATTGTGAGAGGGCAGTTCTTCGGTGATGCATCCCGGATTCGGGCTCCCTCCTCTCTGGGTCCAGGGTGCAGTAAAGCAGATTCAGGACCGAGAGTGCCCAAGCAGCAACCTAACCCACTGCCAATTCCGAGAGGAATCAGGCTCCCTCCTCTACTGGTTGGAGCATCTGCCCCCTGGTGGTCATTGTGAATCATAGCTACCAGGCAAACAGTTGAATGGTAGGACGGTCGCATAGGCTTTTATATATATAGACTAGAAGCTCGATGCACAAAGATTCGTACAAGGATGGGCCTGCATCATCGTCATGGTGGCAACACAAGCATCCTGCCCTGGCTGTTCAGCACCTGTGTATGCAAATTAACCCACCATCTTTGTTGGGTTGATTTGCATACTCACTCTTGATTGGCTGGTGGGTGTCACAAAAGTAGGTCAATTTGCATCTTTCTCTTTTATTAGTGTAGATAGTCAAAAGGTGAGGCAACCCAATTATCTATTGACAGATGAAGGGATAAACAAAATGTGGCACTATGCACACTATACACACAAATAAATGTGGCACTATATTCACTCATAAAAAGGAATAAAGTTCTGATACATGCTACGACATGGATGGACTTGGAAAACATACTAAGAGAAATAAGCCAGACAAAAAAATGAGAAGTATTGTATGATTTCACTCATAAGAAATACCTAGAATAGACTGGAAGTAGTTTGAGGGTTGCCAGGGGTTAGAGGGAAGGAAGGATGGAGAGTTATTGTTCAATGGATAGTTTCTGTTTGGGATAATTAAATGGTTTTGGAAATAGTAGTGATGGTTGCAAAACATGGTGACTATACTTCGTGTCACTAAATTGTACATTTAAAAATGAGTTTTAAAGTGGGAATCTTATCCTATCTAATAAAAGAGTAATATACAAATTGACCATCACTCCATCACACAAGATGGATGACCCGTGTGGTCAAAGATGGCTGACCCCATGTAGACACAAGATGGTTGCCACAAGATGGCCAGCAGGGGAGGGCAGTTGAGAGGGACCAGCCCTGCAAAGGAGGGCAGTTAGGGATGATCAAGCCTGTAGGGGAGGGCAGTTAAGGGTGACCAGGCCAGCAGAGGAGGTAAGTTGGGGGTGACTGGGCCTGCAACGAAGGACAGTTGCGGGGGGACCCAGGCCTGCAGGAATGACAGTTGGGGAGGACCAGGCCTGCAGAGGAGGGCAGTTAGGGATGACCAGGCCTGCACGGGAGGACAGTTAGGGGCAAACAGGCTGGCAGGGGAGCAGTTAGGCATCAATCAGGCTGGTAGGGGAGTGTTAGGGGGTGATCAGGCTGGCAGGCAGAAGTGATTAGGGGCAATCAGGAAGGCAGGCATGCAAGCTGTTGGGAGCCAGCAGTTGGATTGTGAGAGAAATCCCACATTGGAGAGGGTGCAGGCTGGGCTGAGGGACACACACTCCTGTGCATGAATTTTGTGCAACGGGCCTCTAGTTATATATATATTTTTCGACAATTAAAAAACATTAATAATCTAATATATCTAAAAACCATTGACTTGCATACTTTAAATGGGTGAATTTTATCTCAATAAAGCTGTGAAAAGATTTTTTGCATGTTTCTCCTTTCTCAGGTTAGAGGAATTAAATAACATAAGATGTGTGAAACATGGCAAAGTGCTTGGTACACAGTGGGCACTTTATCGTACTTTCTTTCCTTTCATCTGCTATTGAAGGTGGTAGGATCTGGGCCTGCACTGCCCGCTTTCCTCCTGGGAAGAGGGAGAAACACACCTCCTTCGCTGTAACTGCCATGGGCCAGAGGTGTTAAATGAAAACCTGGAAGAAACTGAGGTTCAGAGAGGTTGTGCCAGGACACACAGCTCCAACACCACTCTCTCCTGAATGTGCGCCCAGGGCAGAGGGCAGAGGACAGAGGCTCCGCCCTTACCCTTCCCCATACCCCATAGTCTCATCACTAGGCTGCTGTCTCCATGCAGGCAGTATCCAATCCCACTCCCGGTTTAGGGCACAGGAAACAGCAAAGTAGCTGCAGGCCCCCTCTGGGGCAGAAACACCTTGGGAGGAGGGGAGCGGGGCTCCCCAAACCTCTCTGCAACCCATGCCCCACCTGCTGACCTCTCCACCCCACTGCAGGCGTGTCGGAGTGCCCAGAGCGCCCAGGGCTGGTGGCTGCCACATCCTGGATCAGATGTCCACTTGCTGACTGATAACATCGAGCTTCTGACTTTTTTCTTAATGGAAGGAAAATAATTCCCAATTCTCCACCGCCACCCCGACCCTCCACCTTTCTTCTCGGTTTCCCTCCCCAAGCTGGACCAGAGCCCAGTCTTTCGGAAGTAAAAATAGCCGAGTGTGCAGGGCGGAGGCAGCGGGGGGCAGTTTAAATTTCTTTCATTTATACCCAGGCGCTAAAAATAACCGGCGGAGCTCTGAGCAGCGTGGCCTGCACCCGGCCCCGAGCCCGGCCCCGGCGCTGCCCCTGTCATGTCTCTCTCCCGGCAGGAGAGGCTCGGACAAGGCCTTGGAGCCCGCGTCCTTCTCCAGCCTCCTCTGCAGAGCTGCTGGCCACACGTAAGGGCGGGCTCTCTCCTGACATGCCAAGTTTTCGGGGTCAAGACCCTTCTCCTCCCCTTACCCAGGAACCCCACTCCCTTCCTTCAAATCCAAAGCCCCTGGCATATGAACGATGAAGCAGATTCACAGACATGCAATGAAACACCTCAGTCAACGGAGCTATTTCCATATCTCCGTTGATCTTCGGAACGGTGGGACAGGAGGTAGAAGACATTATTATTTTCCCACGTGGGAAGGGAAGCTCAGAAAGACCAGGTGACTTGCTCACGGTCACACAATCAGGAAATGTCAGAGGGAAGAGATGAACCGGGATCTCCAGCCCCCTCTCCGTAGCCCTGAACTTGAGAGCGCCCGTCCTGTGTCATCATAGAATGCCTGGAAAAGTCTTTGAGCTACGAAGACTTGGAGGACTTACACTGTGTCAGCGGCTCTGGAGTGATGTCCAGGAATGGGTAATTTTTCAAAGCTCCTCTGATCATTCTGACTATCTGCCAGGTCTGGGGAGCACGACATCAACCCTCTCCACATCCCCCCCGCCCCCACTTTTTTTTTTTTCAATACTTTTATCTGACCCATGTTCTTCCCAAGCGTCTTGGCGGTTGACTCTTTGCCTCTATGTCCTACCAATGCACAGCTGACCATCTCCAGAAAGAGGAGAAAACCACCCAAGGGCGATATGGGTACCCTGGGGTCCTGAGGGCCCAGAGGCTGTGGGTCAGGGCGCAGGCCAATGGGCGCCTCAGCAGAATGCCCAAACCACTCATCTATATCCCCTGACTATGTGGGACTGCCCCCAGCCACCTGTCCTGCGGGGATTTTTGGATGACAGGTGAGCTTGAGACCTTGGAAAGGATGGCTATTGGGGGCTGCCTCGTACCCCGGTGCCATATCGTCATAGTGAAGAGTGTCTCACATGGGACTCAATGAAAGCCAAGAGGTAGAGGAGCACGCATGCCACCTGATATCCTGGCGCAGTGCCAACTGCTCCAGGGTGGGTACAGCGGTACTGAGGGATGAGACTCTGGCCCCCTGCCTATTAGGAAAGTGTCCATCTGGCGCTGTTCTCTCCTGGGGATCCTTCTCACCCAGGGGATCATTTCCCCAAACATTGGCAGCTATGGCTACATTCCCCGCTGCCAGGAAGTCCCTTTCCCTTTTGAGGAAGTACTATGGGCTTTGCTACTGGCCATCTCCTTGAGTTGAAATGGGTTTCTTAGAAGGAAGTCTTACATAACCCAGGAGGCTAGATTCCATCCAGCTTTGTTATTTACTAACTGTGTGGCCTTGGGCAAATCATTTATTTAAATTCAGATGCACCAGGTCAGACATGGTAAATAGCTCTTGGCAATGCCACTGCCTTCCCTTTCCCAGTCTGTGGCAGACATTGCTAATCAATCATGGCACTCTTGCCTACTGACTCCAGACACGGCCTAAGAAGCCTTTCAATCATGCACTCTAGGCAGCCACGCCTCACCCTAGAGGAGGGAGTCCAACTAAAGGCATTTGGCCATCCCGGGGTCCCGATGGTTCCTCAGGTCCTTTCTGTTTCTAAAAGTCTGATTCTGCGACATCAGTCCTCCATCTGGCTTCGGGAACCTCTTAGTTCTGCGAAGCTCTTAGATTGTCAGCAAAATTTTATGTGCTGGCACTTGCGTGTGTTTTATGATAGAGTTTCACTGGATTTTTCAAAAGGATTTGTGAGTTCCTAAATCAAGAACAATTGTGTAAGAGGCTGTCAGAGTGAACAAGAATACAAACAAAAGAATGAATAAGATCATTTCAGACTGGGAGAAATTCATAGAAAGTACACAACGGCATACAACAGAAATGAAGTGGGAAGAAAGGCCTTTCTGAGGTGGCATTTACGTCGAGGAGCCAGACTGGGGAGAGCATTCCAGGCAGAGGAAACAGCCTGAGGATCCTGCGTGTCATGCTTGAGAATCACAAGTAAGCTGGCGAGGCTGCCACGGAGTGAGTAGATGTGAGGGGCAGGAAAGGAATGAGGCAAGGTGCCACTGAAGAGGTGGGGAGGGGCCAGAAGACCAGAGTCAAGTGCTTAGATTTTATTCCAGGTGTAAAAGAACGCCCCTGAATAATGCAAAGCAAAGCAACAGAATCATATTAGGGTTTTAAAAGCCCATTCTAGCTGCTGTGGGAGTCGGATGAATAGGACCAATGGCGGAATCAGAAGTCCAATTTGGAAACTTGCTTCCCTGGACCAGGACCAGGGTCATAGAGAGGAAGATAAGTAGGCAGATCTAAAGTGCATTTTGGGCCGAAACCGGTTTGGCTAGATAGAGCGTCAGTCTATGGGTTCGATTCCAGTCAAGGGCATGTATCTTGGTTGCGGGCACATCCCCAGCAGGAGGCAGCTGATCAATGTCTCTCATTGATATTTCTAACTATCCCTCTCCCTTCCTCTCTGCAAAAAAATCAATAAAAATATGTTTAAAAAATAAAATAAAATAAAATGCATTTTGGACATTGACTCTGAAGGAGGAGCATCACACTGCTATGCAGACCAAAACCTATGAGTGGCTACTAGGTTTTGCTTGAGCGATGGTCACTCAGAGATGCCATTCCAGAAATGGGGAAGCCTGGAATGGTGGAGGGAGGGGTGGGAAAAATCTAGAGTTCCTCTCTAGATGTGTTGGATCTTGATGCCTTGTAAGGGATCCAAGTGGAGATGCCAGTAGGACAGTCAGATTCTGGAGTCTTAAATGCAGGGAAGGAGCTAGAACTGGAGGTTAAGATTGAGGGTCATCTATATGTAATCTCAGATCTCGATGAGATCACCTGCAGGGTAGTAGGAGAAGAAGAGGGCCTGGTTCCACGTCCAGAATAACACCAAGATACACAGGTCTGGAGGAAAGAAGAGGAGCTTGCAAAGACAACAAAAAAGCATGGTCAGAGAGGTAAGGCAAGCACGGGGTCAGAAAAGCAAAGAGAAAAAGGTCCAAGGAGGCTGGAAAATTGTTTGAAATATGACTGCCGAGAGGCGGAGTAAGCAGAAGCTGGGTTTGGCAACTCAGGTCATGGAGGGCAGGTTCTGTGTGGTCAGGAAGGAAGCCCGCCGGAGCGAACTGCAGGTGCCCAGCTCATTGTACCCAAAACTCAACTCCGGCAGGACCAGAGACCCAAGTGGGTAAGGCAGATTAAGGAAACATCTTTACAAAGCAGGTTAGGAAAATAGTCTTTAAGTGACAAACATGTGAGCCATAAAGGAAAAGATAAATTCCATTTAATAAAATTACCAATTTCTGTTCATCATGGGACTCCATAAAGAGAAAGGAGTGACAAATGAGATTTTTACACCATTAACAACTGAAAAAGGCCTAACAAAATGACCAGAATATATAAAGATTTCTACAACTAGTAATAAACAAGCAAACAGAAACTAGAAAAAATAGGGAAAGGTCTGGACAAGCCCCTCACAGAAAAGGAATCCCAAGTGGCTAATAAACATGTGAAATACGCTTATCTCATAGTCGAGAAAATATATATCAAAGCAGTAAGAAGACACCACTTTACACTCACCAGCAAAACTGTAAAAGGGGTGAGTATATGGAGCAGCCAGAACATCTGAACGCATGTGGTAAATCAGTACAATCAAGTCAAAAGCAGTTTAACGTCATCTCTTAAAGCTGCAGATGTGCATATTTGGCCCTTCCACAGCCAGGCCTGTAAGTCCTTATTTATGTGCAACAGGAAGAATGGGCATAACACGATTTATAATAGCAAAAGCCCAGAAGCCCAAACATCCATCAACAGCAGAAAGCTAAATTAAGCCCCACTCAACTCCTGACCTGTGAGCCAAACCCAGCCCTTTGCCCATTTTAACAGAACCCATTCACTCATTTACATGTTACCTGTGGCTGCATTCACATTACAAGGTCAGAGTTAAGTAGTCAAGACAGAGACCTCTTGGCCCACAAAGCCTAAAATATTTACTATCTGGCCAACATGAAAACAAATGAATTACAGCACCATGCAACAAGAAGCATTCATTTCAGAAATATTGACTAAAATATCAAGGTGCAGAAGAGCATGTACTGGATAATTTCATTAAAACTAAAAAACTATCATGAGAGATATAGATATATGATCACACTATAAAGAAAGTCAAGGGGAAAACAATGCAAAAGTGGGATAATGGTTACCTGTAGGGTAATGAAAATGAGGAGTAATACAGAGAGCCTCAAAAGCAAATGTCTTTTTCTTATTCTAGATGGAAGGTATCGATGTTCTTCATACGTCATGTATATTTTTGGCAAATAACAATGCTTGTCCTCTAAAATGTTATTCCCTCTTCCATATCAAGAATTTTAACTGGGCACATGGTATCCCAGTTAATGATCACAATTCCCAGAATTCCTTGCAGAGCAATATGACCATGTGACCAGGTTCTCCAATGGATTGTGAATGAAAGGGCCACTTCTGGGTCCCGCCCTTTAAGTGATCTGGCTCTCTAGGAGATGGAGGACTGGGTCCACACATGGAAGCCACTTGCTAAGGATGGCCAAGCTGCCAATCAATCCTGGAAAACCTCTGACTGTTGACAGTTACATGAGAGATGAGAGAGAACTAAACTTATCATTCTTAAGTTTCTGTGTTGTTGTTTTTTAATTTGTTCTAATTTTTGAGGGAGAAAAGCAGTGCCTCTCTCTCAGAAGCTTAGCCTTACCCTAATATAATATGCAGTACTATAAATATTTTTCTGGATCTACTCAGTGTTTACTTTTTAAGGAAGTTCTTTAAAAAGTAGATGGGATAAGGAAGCAGATATAGTAAATCTGACAGCTCCGTTGGGGAAGTTTTGCTGAGAAGGGAGCAGAGTAATGGAGCAGTAGCTGGATGGAGATAAAGATTCAAAATACAGTTATGCATTTTAATTTTGTTTTCAAAATAGTAGAACCAATGTATAGTAGCTAGTGTGCTGATGAAAATGAGCCACTCACCCTAGCTAGTTTGGCTCTGTGGATAAAGCGTCAGCCTGTGGACTGAAGGTTCAATTCTGGTCAAGGGCACATGTCTGGGTTGTGGGCTTGATCCCCAGTAGAGGCCGTGCAGGAGGCA
>PVJN01040267.1:0-19369 GCA_004026805.1 Lasiurus borealis | reverse complement strand
ACAGCAAAAGAAACCATCAACAAAACAACAAGAAAAACCTCTACATGGGAGAACATATTTGCCAATGTTATCACTGATAAGAGTTTAATCTCCAATATTTACAGGGAACTCATACAACTCAACAAAAGGAAGATAAACGGCCCAATCAAGAAATGCGCAATAGACCTATATAGAGACTTTTCTAAAGAGGACAGAAGAAAGGCCAAGAGACATATGAAAACATGCTCAAAGTCACTAATTATCCAGGAGATGCAAATCAAAATGACAATGCGGTACCATCTCACACCTGTCAGAATGACTATCATCAATAAATCAATAAACAACAAATGTTGGCGAGGATGCGGAGAAAAAGGAACCTTGGTACACTGCTAGAGGGAATGCAGATTGGTGCAGCCACTGTGGAGTTTCCTCAAAAAACTAAAAATGGAACTCCCATTTGACCCAGCAATACCCCTTCTAGGAATATATTCCAAGAAGCTAGAAAAATCTAACAGAAAGGATATATGCACCCCTATGTTCATAGCAGTACAATTTACCATAGCTAAGATTTGGAAACAGCCTAAGTGCCTATTAGCAGATGAGTGGGTTAAAAAACTGTGATACATCTACACAAAGAAATACTACGCTGCACTAAAAAGGAAGGAATTCCTATCATTTGCAACAACATTGATGGAACTGGAGACCATTATGCTAAGTGAAATAAGCCAGTCAGAGAAAGGTAAGTATCACATGATCTCACTCATCTATGGAATATAATGAAGAACATAAACTGATGTAGAAAAGCAGATCGATAGACAGGGAAGCATCGATCCGACTGTCAAACCTCAGAGGGAAGCTAGGGGCGGGTGGGGGTAAGGGTGAGACATCAACCAAAAGAATTGTATGCATGCATATAAGCCTAACCAGTGGACAAAGACAGCAGGAGGGTGACCACATGAGTTGGATGGGGGAGAGGTTGGGAAGATAATGGGGGAATGAGGACAAATATGTAATACCTCAATCAATAAAGAAATTAAAATGAAAAAGAAAACAAAAAAACAATTCAATAAAAAATGAAAGCTGAATAGGTGCCTCATTTAACAGCTGCAGTTTTATGGCTGTGCTTTGTTGCAGTTGAGCAGCCACACTATTGGGCTGTACCACAGTCAGTGAGAGTTTACATAACTGAGCTGTCTGCATGGTGAGCTTCCTCCTCACCACAACCGCAAGCTGGGGGTTCCTCTTCGAGTTGAAGTGACACCGACCATGGTTGGTTGGTAGCCCAATCGGCCACCTTGGAAAGAGAAGTGGGGAATCCTGATTTTACATGAATGCTCCAATTTCTTAAGTTGGCAACTGATGCAAATTTCAGATGAATGGGTTAAACCAGTGAGGCAGTCAGGCCTGGTTTCCAGGCCACTGGGCAGAACTGGGCTCCTCTGCAATGGCTTGGTGGCCAGGGGCACCCATGTTGGGTGAAACAATCACCTAGCACAGGATAGGGATGCACTGCCATTGGACAGAGCCATTACCAAGTGAATGGGGGAGCTCCAGGCATGAACATCCCAGTAGAGCCATCCATTGTCTTGGAGCTGCTGCTCCAAACAGCATTGTGGGCTATGGGGAGAGCAATATGAGGGGAGCTGGCGCTGCACTGCCATGAGGAGGGACCAGAGTGGGGATTGCCTTGTGAGGTACCACTGTCATGGTGTCTCCACCCAGGGTTTATGACCAGTGTGATAGACCAAGTGGTGGGTCTGTTTGCCCGGAGCCTGGGGCTGGGCATTGGGGCAAAACCAATGCTTTTGTGGGCGATTTTTGGGAGCCTTGCCGTGAGTCCTGTTCCGGCTTGGCATGGAGTTGCGCATTGTCACTGTACATTGGGTAGGGAGTGTTGAGCAAAGCTCAGCCCAGCTGTAAGGGGACCCTAGGCGCTTGGGTAGGTGAAGGTGGTGGGGGCACACTTAGGTAATTCCAACATCACCCCACTTGGTTTTAAACACAAACCCACCTTGGGGTACGGACAGGCATTGAAGGTCTTGTTTCTTTTTGTCTGCTCACATTCAAGTGCCGAATGCTATGTAAGCAGACACATTGTGCCTGGTGTTTGGTCATCCCTCTGATCACTTGGTCATCAGTTTTTTATTTTTTTACAACATTACTTGTGTGCAGTGATCACAATTCATCTGGAGCAGGGCGGGCTCAAGTAACCTGGAGGAAGCATGGGGAGAGCAGTCACCACTGGTCACCCCTGGTGCTGCTGGCAGTATCCTTTCTTCTTTGTTGAGTGTCTAGAGAGGGGAAGTGACCACAGTGCTCAAGGCCAAGTTCAAAGAGTCTGGCAGCGCTTTTGGGATTGTGCTAGCAGTGTTGATCCATTGGTGCCTGGCTTGTCCTCTTGAGATTGAACCTGCAGGACTATAAGGGAGCCAGTCCCCATTTCTTCTCTGCCTCCACCACTGATTCATTGAAGTCTGAGGGCTGGGAGGAGGGACCAAGAGGTATTCCTTCTAGCTGCTTGCCAGTCACCACTCACCAGTCACCGCTGCCTCTAATGGATCAGCTTCCACTCCCTCAGCTCTGGAGCCTGGTGTTCAGTCATCCCTCTGGTCATTTTAGATGTGACCGACCCTAGGTTTTTATATATTAGGACTAGAGGCCCGGTGCATGAAATTTGTGCATGAGGGTGTGTGTTCCTCAGCCCAGCCTGCACCCTCTCCAATCTGGGACCCCTCAAGGGATGTCCGACTGCCCGTTTAGGCTCAATCCTGCTGGCTCCAAACTGCTCACCTGCCTGCCTCCCCGATTGCCCCTAACCACTTCTGCCTACCAGCCTGATCACCCCCTAAAAACTCCCTTGCCAGGCTGATTGATGCCTAAGTGCTCCCCTGCCAGCCTATTTGCCCCTAACTGACCTCTCCTGTAGGCTTGATTGTCCCCAACTGCCCTGTTGACCATCTTGTGGTGGCCATCTTGTGTCCACATGGGGACAGCCATTTTAACCACATGGGGGCAGCCATCTTGTGTGTTGCAGTGATGGTCAATTTGCATATTACTCTTTCATTAGATAGGATATGATAAACGATTATATGCCAATAAACTGGATGACCTGAAAGAAAAGGATAAATTTATAGAAACATTCAATCTTCTTCAACTTAATCAGGAAAAAATAGCAAACTGTACAGACAAATATATACCAAAAGTTTGACACAGTTATCAAACTAAGAAAAATACCCCCAAACAAGTCCTAGACTAGATGTCTTCACAGGTGAATTTTGCCAAACATTCAAAGAAAAATTAATAGCTATACTTCTTAAGCCATTTCAAAATATTGGAGATGGGTGAAGTCTCCCAAGTTCATTGAACAAGGCCAGCATTACCTTGATAACAAAACCAGACAAAGACACATGAAAAAGGACAATTATAGTACAATATTTCTGGTGACACAGATGCAAAAACCCTCAACAAATATTACCAAATTGAATCAACAATATAAAAATTTTACACATCATGATCAAGTGGGATTTATTACCTGAGATGCAAGAACGGCTGAATATCTGCAAGTCAATTGAAATGATAGACCACATAAACACAATGAAGGATAAAAATTATATGATCATATAAATAGATGCAGAACAAGCATTTGACAAATCCAACATCCATTTATAATAAAAGTTCTCAGCTAGGTGAAGGGAACATTCTTCAATAATAAGAGGCCATATATGACAAACCCACAGCTAATAATATTCTCAATAGTAAAAAACAAAACAAAACAAAAAAACTAAAAGCTTTTTTTTTAATATCAGGAAAAAACAAGGATTCCACTTTTACCATTTTAATCAACATACTGTAGTTTTAAATACAGCAATTAAACAAGAAAGAGAAATAAGGCACTAATCACATGAGCCGAGAGTTGATGAGCTTCTCACGTGAAGGGTTTCCTCCTTTAAAGTAGAGGAGGGAAAATGCTGCCCTGCTGCATGCATGTGACAGGCAGGTTGTAGGCCACAAGAGGGCCTACTGCAAGGGAAGCTGGGGATCTCAAGCTGTGACAGAGGCAACACCCAGCCCTGTGAGTTCTCCTGCATAGATGAGGGATAGATAGGCCATCTCTCTCCTCCACAGGGCCTATGCCTCAGGGCAGCAGGAGGAGAGGCCCGGCAGATTTAAGTGCCACTACAGAAATCTCCTTTGCAGACAATAGGTGAAGAACAAACTCAGAACCCCTACACCGAATTGCTTGTACTGAAAGCTTATCATGATATTGTACAGTTTCTGGCATGGTTATATGACTATATATTTGCATCTGCTGGTAATGATGGACTTAGTTGTTTTGAATACCCAGACAGGAGAAAAACTTTGGAACTCAAAGGACACACTCAAAAGATAACAGCTATTATTACATTTCCTTCCTTGGAAGCATGTGAAGAAAAAAAACAGCTCATCTTGACAGTCTCTAGTAACAGAACGATTATCGTATAAAATTGTGATACTGGCAGGCAAGTTAAAAAAGTATCATGCTTACAGCCTAGTGTAAAGATAACTGATCTCTAAATTACAGCCACACAAGCAGTCTGCCCCCATCCGAGGAGCAGTAGCCACACAAGCAAACTGCCAACATCTGAGGAGCAGCAGCGCTGTGTAGTCCACACTGGTCTTAGAATCAGCACCCACATGCAGCATGCACCTGTCCGACAAGAAGGAGCTGGGTGAGTGGTCCGCCCCTGTCCAAGGAGCAGCAATCACATGTGCAGCTCATTCACACCCAAGGAGCAACAACCACACAAGCAACCTATCCCTCATTCGAGGAGCAGGAGCTGCGTGAGCAGACTGTCTCCCATCTGAGGAGAAGCAGCTGCATGAACAACCCTGTATGAGGAGCATCCCTGAAAGCAATCAACCCCTGTCCAAGGAGCAGCGGCATCATGAGCAGCCCACCCCATCTGAGGAACAGCAACAGCACCCAGCCAGCCCCATCTAAAGAGCAGCTGCCATGTAAGCAGTCCACCCCTGTCTGAGGATGAGCAGCCAGCCCCAATCCAAGGAACAGCAGCTGTATGAGCAACCTCTCCCACCAGCCAGAGGATACACCACTGATGCAAACAGCATCCACCATAGGAGCAGCTGCCAACTGAGATGTAGCTCCTACTGTGATCATCCGAGGAGCAACTGCAGTTCGAGGAGCCACTGTCGCTCAAGGAATAACCCCTGCACGACTCGATATCTAAATCAGTCTGTGAGATCAAAAATGGGTAGCCAAAGATACCCCCAAAGGAAAGAAAAGGGGGAACAGCCAGAAAGGCAGCTAACTAAAACAGAGGCATGCGATATGTCAGAAAAAGAATTCAGAATAAGGGTTATAGAGTTCATAAATCAGATGGAAGAAAAAATCAACACCTTTTGTTAAGAATCAAGAAGAAATGGATGAATAAATCAACAATTTATGTAATAATCAAGAAGAAATGAAGAATGATATAGCTGCAATAAAAAGCACCATGGAAAGTTTTAATAATAGACTATAAGAAATGGACGACTGAATTAGCGAATTAGAAGACAGGGAAGCAAAACATAGCCAAACTGAATTGCAATTGGAGAAAAAAACTAAAAGACAGGAGGAGAGCCAAAGGAAGCTATGGGACAACATGAAATGAAGCAACATAAGAATAATAGGGGTGTCAGAACAACAGGAATAGGAACAAGGATTAGAAGACATATCTGAAGAAAAAATGTCAGAAAACTTACCTGATATGGTAAATAAAAAAAGTTACACAAGCACTGAAGGAACCAAACAGAATGAATCTGAAAAGACCCACAGCAAGACACATCATAATTACAATGACAAATATTCAGAACAAAGAGAGAATCATAAAGACTACAAGAGATAGATAGAAAGTTACTTACAAGGGAGATCCCATTAGATTATCAAATGATTTCTCAACAGAAACACATCAGGCCAGAAAAGAATAGAAGGAAATTTACAAATGGATGAGAACCAAAGGACTGAATCCAAGAATGCTTTATCCAAAAAGGCTATCTTTCAAAATTGAAGGAGAAATAAGGAACTTCAAAGACAGAAAAAGGCTAAGGGAGTTTATCACTACCAAGCCAGCAATGCACCAAATGCTAAAGGGACTGTTATAAAAAGAAGAAACCAAAAGGGGTAAAAAGGAACACAGAGACAAAAAATAAAAATGGATACAAACAAGTACCTTTCAATAATAACTTGAAACGTAAAAGGACTAAATGCTCCAATCAAAAGACATTGAGTGGCTGAATGGATAAAAAAAAAAAAAAAGACCCATATATATGCTGTCTACAAGAGACTCACTTCAGAATAAGGGACACACATAGACTGAAAATGAAGGGATGGAAAAACATCTTTCAGGCAAATGAAAATGACAAAAAAAGGCGAATTAGCAGTACTTATACATGACAAAATAGACCTCAAAGTAAAGGCCATAAGAAGAGATAAGGAAGGCCAGTTCATAATAAAAAAGGGATCAATACAACAAGAGGATATAATCCTGGTAAACATAAATGCACCCAATGCAGGAGCAGCCAAATACATTAAAAAAAAACTACTGGAAAATATCAAGGGAGAGATTGACAACAATACAATCATAATAGGGGAAATTAATACACCACTGACATCACTGGATAAATCCTCTAGACCAGTGATCGGCAAATTCATTAGTCAACAGAGCCAAATATCAACAGTGCAATGAATGAAATTTCTTTTGAGAGCCACATTTTTTAAACTTAAACTTCTTCTAACACCACTTCTTCAAAATAGATTCACCCAGGCTATGGTATTTTGTAGAAGGGCCATATTCAAGGGGCCAAAGAGCTGCATGTGGCTTGTGAGCTGTGATTTGCCAACCACTGCTCTAGACAAAAAATCAGCAATGAAAGACCTATTCAAAATGACTTATTGGATCAGGTGGTCCTAATTGACATCGTCAGAGCATTTCATCCCAAAGCCATGGAATATACGTTTTTCTCAAGTGCACACAGGACATTATCAAAAACAGACCATATATTGGGTCACAAGAAAAGTTTCCCAAAATTCAAGAATAGTGAAATCATATCAAGCATTTTCTCAGACCACAATGACATAATATTAGAAATAAACTGCAATAAAAACATTCCAAAAGATTAAAACAGTGGGAAGCAGAACAGCATGCTATTAAACAATGATTGGGTTATCAATGAGATCAAAGAAGAAATTAAAAACATCCTGGAAACAAATGACAATAAAACACAACAATGTAAATGCTATGGAACACAATGAAAGCTGTCCTAAGAGTGAAGTATATAGCTCCACAGGACTACCTAAAAAAAAAATAATAAAAAAAAAGTAGTAAATCATCTATCATCTAATGCTACAAATCAAAGAATTAGAAAGAAAGCAAAAGGAAAAGCCAACAGTGAGCACAAGGAAATAATAAATATCAGAGCAGAAATGAATGACATAGAGACAAAAAAAAATACAAAAGATCAATGAAACCAATAGGTTATTCCTTGAAAGGAAAAACAAGATTGATGAACCTCTAGCTAGGGTCAACAAGAAGCAGAGAGAGGACCCAAACAGACAAAATCAGAAATGAAAGAGGAGAAATAACAACAGACCCCACAGAAATACACATGGTTATATAAAAATACTATGAACAAACTCTATTTTAACAAACTAGAAAACCTACAGGAAATGGACACATTCCTTGAAAAATATAACCTTCCAAAACTCAATCAGGAATATTCTAAAAATTTCAATAGGCTGTAACTATGGAAGAAATTGAAGCACTCATCAAAAAGCATCCAGCAAAAAAAAAAAAAGCCCGGGGCCAGATGTCTTCACAGGGGAGTTTTACAAAACATTCAAGGAAGAACTAAAACTTGTCTTCCTCAGACTATTCCAGAAAATTTAAGAAGGAGGAATATTTTCAAACTCCTTCTATGAAATCTACATCACCCTAATGCCAAAGCCAGATAAAGATAACACAATGAAAGAGAATTATAGGCCAATATCCCTCATTGACAAAAATCATTTGCCAAAATCCTCAACAAAATTCTAGCAAATCGGATCCAGCAGTACATCAGAAAGATCATACACCATGACCAAGTAAGATTTCTCTTGGGGAGGCAAAGATGTTACAATATCTGTAAATCAAAACAAAACAAAACAAAAAAAAAAACGTGACACATCACATAAACAAATTGAGAGATAAAAATCACATAGTCGTATCAATTGATGCAGAAAAATCATTTGATAAAATCCAACACTCTTTCTTGATAAAAACTCTCAGAAAGGTGGGAATAGAAGGATATCTCAACATAATAAAAGATATATATGAAAACAAACAGCCAACATCATACTCAATGGACAAGAACTAAAACGATTCCCCCTAAGAACAGAGACAAGACAGGAATGCCCATTCTTACCACTCCTGTTCGACATAGTACTGGAAATACTATTTATTGTGATCAGACAAGATGAAGAAATAAAATTCATCTAAATTGGAAAAGAAGAAGTAAAACTCTTTATTTTCAGATGACATGTTATTGCACATAGAAAACCCTAAAGACTCCATCAAAAATTATTAGACTTAATAAATGAATTCAGCAATGTACCAGGAAACAAAATTAACTCCAAGAAATCTATGGCATTTCTATGCATCAACAGTGAACTTACAGAAAGAGAGACTAAAAAAGTAATCCCATTTACTGTTGCACCCAAAAACGTAAGATACCTAGGAATAAACTTAAATAAGTAGGTAAAAGACTTATGCACAGAAAACAACAGGACACTGAAAAAAGAGATAGAGGAAGATATAAAGAGATAGAAGAGCATAACGTGTTCATAGATTGGTAGAATCAACACCATCAAAATTTCCATACTACCCAAAGCAATCTATAAATTCAATGCACTTCCCATTAAAATACCAAGAGAATATTTTACAGACCTAGAAAGAACTTTCCGAAAATTCATCTGGAATAATAATGAAAAAAGACCCCAAATAGCCACAGCAATCCTTAGAAAGAACAACAAAGTAAGTGGGATATCAATACCAGATATCAAGCTGTATCACAAAGCCACTATTCTCAAAACTGTGTGGTATTGGCACAAGAACAAACATAAAGATAAATGGAATTTAATAAAGAACCCAGAAATCGATCCAAATTACTATGCTCAATTAATATTTGACAAAGGAGGCATGAACATACAATGGAATCAAGACAGTCTCTTCAATAAATGGTGTTGGGGAAATTGGACAGATATATTCAAGAAAATGAAACCAGACCACCAACTTACACCATACACAAAATGAACTCAAAAAGTATAAGATGGGAAACCATAAAAATACTAGAGGAAGCCACTGGCAGCGAAATCTCAGACATATACCAAAGCAATTTCTTCACTGATATTGCTCCTAGGGCAATCAAAACTAAAGAAAAATATAAACAAATGGAAATATATTTAAAAAAAGGGTTTTCTCAGCAAAGGAAACCATCAATAATAAAAAAAAAAAAAGCCCACTGCCTGGGTGAACATATTTTTCAGTGATATCAATGATAAAGATTTAATCAAACAACTCATACAACTTAACAATTGGAAGATAACTCAATAACAAACTGAGCAACTCAAGATGGCCACATAGGTAAAAACCTACATTGCTGCCTTGCACAACAATTTCAAAACTACAACTAAAAGACAGAACGGGCATCATCCAGAACCACACGAAAGCTGGCTGAGTGGAAATTCTACAACTAGAAGAAAAAAAGAGGGCCTCATAAAAACCCAGAGGAGCTGAAAAAGCTGAGGTACAGAGACACATGCGTGGAGAGAGCAGGTGCCGGAGAACCTGACTGGCTTTCTCTGGCAGGAGGGAAACAGAGACTCTAGAAAGCATTGAATCCCCTTATCCTACAACACTGAACCCCAGATCCAGCCGAAACTCATATAGGAGGAGTTTGGACTGTGAAAAGGGAGAAGTGCATGGAAATTTATGGGAGTTGCAAGAAATCAGAAGTCTGGTGACGCGCACGACATTGCGCACAGAGGAACGGCTGCTGATTGTGCCTCTGGCTTTCATGAGTGGGCAGGAGACAGAACCTCCCAACTGCACCACTTCTAACTTCACTACACCCCAGTTTGGGGCAAAACCCTGGGGACCCAGACTCATATGGTCCCAGAGCAAAGGGAAGCCAGAAAGTCAACAGTCTAGAGGCACTACAAGAGCTCACACACACTCGCAAGGGACTGCTTCAGTGATTACCCAGTCAGGTGAGACTCCGGGGCCATGAAGGATGGGGCCAACTAGAAGGCAAGGCGGTCCCTTAAGCCCTGAGACTCCACCCATCCCAAGCTCAACAGAGATGCTTCTGCGGTTTTGCAAGTCTGATATCATAAGGCTGAATCCAACACAGAAGTTCTCCCAGCACAGTGAAAATGCCGAGTCAAGGGAAGGGATCACAAACAAAAGAAATGGAGGAAAATAAACAACTGGATATAGAGTTCAAAACCACGCTTATAAGGTTTTTTAAGAATATCCTAGAAAAGATGGATAAATTTAGTGAGACCCAAGAGAAGATGAAAAAGATCCAACTAGAGATGGAAAAGAACCAACTAAAATTTAAACATACACTGACTGAATTAAAAAATATTGTACAGAGACCTAATAGCAGACTAGAGGAAGACAAGAATCAGGTCAAAAATTTGAAATATAAAGAACCAGCCGAGACCGGTTTGGCTCAGTGGATAGAGCATCGGCTTGGGGACTGAAAGGTCCCGGGTTCGATTCCGGTTGAGGGCATGTACCTTGCTTGCGGGCACATCTCCAATGTGGGGTGTGCAGGAGGTGGCCGATCGATGTCTCCCTCTCATCGATGTTTCTGACTTTCTATCTCTCTCCTTTCTCTGTAAAAAATCAATAAAATATATTTTAAAAAAAGAATCAGAAAACACTCAACTGGAAAAGCAAAAAGAGAAAATAATCCAAACATGTGAAGATAATGTAAGGAGCCTCTGGGACAGCTTCAAGCATACCAACATCAGAATTGTGGGGGTGCCAGAAGAAGTGAGAGAGCAAGATACTGAAAACCTATTTAAAGAAATAATGACTGAAAACTTCCCACATCTGGTAAAAGAAATAGACTTACAAATCCAGAAAGCACATAGAACCCCATATAAAAGGAATCCAAAGAAGACTACACCGAGACACATCATAATTAAAATACCAAGAGCAAAAGACAAAGAAAGAATATTAAAAGTAACAAGAGAAAAATAGTTCATTACCTACAAGGGAGCACCCATACAACTGTCAGCTGATTTCTCAACAGAAACGATGAAGGCCAGATGGGAGTGGCAAGAAATATTCAACGTGATGAATAGAAAGAACCTACAACCAAGAATACTCTATCCAGCAAAGCTATCAGTCAGAATTGAAGGTCAGATAAAGAGCTTCACAGAGAAGAAAAAGCTAAAGGAGTTCATCAACTCCAAACCAGTATTATATAAAATGCTGAAAGGTACTCTTTAAGAAGAGGAAGAAGAAAAAGGTAAAAGAGAAAAAATTATGAACAACAAATATGTATCTCTCAACAAGTGAATCTGAAAATTAAGGGAATTGAAGATTTGATCAACAGAATAAACTGGTGAATATAATAGAATCGGGAGCACAGTAACGGAGTGGACTGATAATTTTCAGCGGGAAAAGGGTGAGGGGTGTACAGGGAGAGACTGGACAAAAATCATACACCTATGGATGAGGTCAACTGGAGGGAGGTAAGGCTAGAGGGAAGGGTGGGAGCCAGGTGGAGGGGAGGTATGGAGGGGGAAAGAGAGAAACAAATGTAATAATCTAAATAATAAATATTTAATTTAAAAATTTTTTAAAATCAAGAATTTTAAAAAAAAATGAGCAACAGACCTAAATAAAAGAAGACAGAGGGAAGGCCTGTTCAAAGTCACTAATCATTTGAGAGATGCAAATCAAAACAACAATGCAGTACCATCTCACACCTGTCAGAATGGCTATCATCAACAAATCAATAAATGACAAGTACTGGCAAGGATGCAGAGAAAAATGAAACCTCGTGCACTGCTGGTAGGATTGTAGACTGCTGCAGCCACTGTGGAGAACAGTATAGAATTTCCTTAAAAAACTAAAAATGGAACTCCCAGTGATCCTACTTCTAGGAATATATCCCAAGAAAAGAAATACCAATCAAAAAGGATATATGCAACCCTATGTCCATAGCAGCACAAATTTACCATAGCTAAGATTTGGAAACAGCCTAAGTGCCCATCCGTGGATGAGTGGATTAAAAAACTGTGGTACATCTACACAATGGAATACTACACTGTGGTAAAATAGAAGGAGTTCTTACCATTTGCAACAACATGGATGGAGCTGGACAGCATTATGCTAAGTGAAATAAGTCAGTCAGAGAAACATAAATTTTATCACATGGTATCATTCCTTTACAGAATGTAGTGAACAACATAAACTGATGAACAATAACAGATCCAGAGATAAACATCGTTCAGAACATCAAATGTCAGGGAAGGTAGGGGAGTGTGTGGGTAAGGGGGAGAGATCAACCAAAGGATTTATATGCATGCATGTAAGCCTAATCAATGGACACAGATAACAGGGAGGTAAGGGCATGAATAGGAGGATGGGGGGTGGGGGTGGGGAATGAGAGAATAAGGACACATATGTAATACCTCAATCAATAAAGAAATTTAAAAAATGAAAGAGAAAATAAATTCAGATTGGATAGGAATAAGGAAAACTGTCATTTGTAAATTACATGATACCCAAAACAAACGATTCAACACCAATATGTTAGAACTAATAAAAGAATTAGGAAAGTAGCAGGATACAAAATTAACATAGAGAAATCAGTTGCATCTTCATACACCAATATCAACTATCAGAAAATAATCCCATTTACAATTCTATCAAAATAATAAAATATCTAGGAATAAATTTATCCAAGTAGGTGAAAGACATATACTAAGAAAAGTATCAGAAATTGAAGAACCTGAAGAAGACACAAATAAATTGAAGGATATACCATGTCCATGGATAAGAAATATTAAGATCATTAAAATGTCCATACTACCCAAAGCAATCTATAGATTCAATGCAATTTCTATCAAAATGCCAATGGTATTTTTCACAAAACTAGAATAAATAATCCCAAAATTTATATGGAATCACAAAATACCATAGATAGCAAAGTGATATTGAGGAAGAAGAACGATGTTTGAGGTCTCATGCTGTTATCAAACTATACTACAGGGCCATAGTCATCAAAACAGCATGATACTATCATACAAATCGACACTCCCTCAATGGATGAGAGAATAGAGTGCCCAAAAATATAAACTCATGCCTATATTTGACAAAGGAGGCAAGAATGTACAGTACAGTGGGATAACAATAGTCTCTTTGTTAAATGATATTTGGAAACTGGACAGATACATGGAAATATGAAACTACACTACTTTATTGCACCATATGAAAAAATAAAGTCAAAATAGATTAAAATTTAAGACCCCTAAACAATAGAAGAAAACATAGGCAGTAAATTCTTTGACATCACTCTTTGCAGTATGTTTTTTGGATATTTCACCAGGGCAAGGGAAATGAAAGAAAAATAAAGAAATGGGACTACATAAAACAAAACAAATTTTCACAGTGATGAAAACCATCAACAAATAAAAAGACAACCTAGTAAATGGGAGAAGGTAATCACCAATGATATAGCTAATAAAAGTTTAATGTACAAAATATATTAGGAACTCATGCAAGTTCACAAAAAGAAAAGAAACAATCCAATAAAAAATTGGGCAGAGATCCTGCAGATACATTTTTAAAAGAGGACCTACAGATAACCAATAGACTCATGAAAAGATACTCACCACTGCTAATCATTAGAGAAATGTATATTAAAATCACAGTGTGAGCCCTAACCAGTTTGGCTTAGTGGATAGAGCATCGGCCTGCAGACTCAAGGGTCCCAGGATCGATTCTGGTCAAGGGCATGTACCTTGGTTGTGGGCACATCCCCAGTGGGGAGTGTGCAAGAGACAGCTGATTGATGTTTCTCTCTCATTAATGTTTCTAGCTCTCTAACCTTCTCCCTTCCTCTCTGTAGAGTCATTAAATTTATTTTTTTAAAGAATCCTTTAAAAAAATGACAGTGTGATATACCCTCAAATCTGTCAGAATGGCTATCATTAATAAATCTACAAACAATAAGTGCTGGTGAGGATGCACAGAAAGGGAATCTCATGCACTTTGTTGAAATTGTAAATTGGTACAGCCACTATGAAAAGCTGTATGAAGGTTCCTAAAAAATTAAAGATAAAACTACCATATGACCCAGCAACTTCATTTTTGGGTATTTATCTGAAGAAATTCAAAATACTGGTTTAAAAACATATACCCATCCCTTTGTTCATTGCATAATTATTTACCATAGCCAAGAAATGAAAGCAACCTAAGTGTCTATCCATAGAAAAATGATAAGGTAGATGCAATAGAGATATGCAATGGAATATTACTCAACCATAAAAAGAATAAATATTGGCATTGTGACAGCATGGATGGACCTAAAAGGCATTATGTAAGGTACGTAAGTTAGACAGAGAAAGACAAATACAATATGATTTCTTTTAAATATGGAATCTTGGAAACATATAAACCAACAAAACAGAAACAAATTCAGAGATACAAAGAATAAATTGATAGTTGCCAGATATGAGGTGGGTTGGGGTCTGGGTGAAAAAAAAAAAGGGAACGAATTAAGAAGCACAAATTGGTAGTTATAAAAATAGTCATGGGGATGTAAAACAGCATAGGGAATAAAGTCAATAAAATTATAATAACTATGTATGGTATCAGATGCCTACTAGACTTACTGGGGTGAGTACTTCATAAAGTCTATAAATGTTTAATCCTCATATTATACACATTTTACTAATATAATATTGTATGTCTACTTTAACTCAAAATATTTAAAAAGAATATACAGTGAAGTACTGTCCCAATGTTACATATAAATTACCTGAGCTTTAATGAGCAAAGTGGCTTGCCTGAGGTCACCAAGCTGGTAAATGTTTTATCTGTTATAGAAATCCAATCTGTGGTACTCTTTCCATTTGTCAGGGAACCTAACTACGAAGGTGATAGCAAGAGTGTTCACCTGGTGGCAAAAGTGTGAATGTCCTCTATTAGGGTATAAGATTAGGAAGAAGAGTGGTGGGACCAAAGAAACCAACAGGTTCATCCATGCTGTATGCTGAATGAAATAAGTTAGTCTGAGAAAGACAAATACTATATCATTTCACTCATATGTGGAATCTAATGAATAAAATGAACTAAGAATCAAAATAGAGATAGACTCAAAAATAAAGAGGAGGCTAGTAGCTATCAGGGGAGGGAATCTGGGAAGTAGAGGGATAGAGCAAAAAGAAATAAAAAGAGAAAAAACTCATGAACACAACAGTGTGGTGATTGCTGGGAAGTGAGGGAAGTGGAGGATAATATAGGGGACAGTAATGGACTGAGACTTCATTTGGGATAGTGAACACATAATATAGTGTACAGATGATATGTTGAAGAATTGAGCATAATTTTGTTAACCAGTGTCATCCCAATAAATTAAATAAACATAAAAAAATGATATTGAAACAACAACAAAAGAAACCACCAGGTTAACAGTTTTGCCTGCTGGCCAGGACTTTAAAATGAGACTTTCAACACCACCCCATAAAGGGCAAAAGATAGGTTTGGCATACTCTAGAGGTCTAGAATTCATATATATTTGGAGTGCAGTTCTAGCTCCTTAATTATTGTTATGGAAGGTATATTATTTTTACTCTCTGGGCCACAGAACCTCATTGGTGTTATCAAGGAGTTGAACTTTCTAAGGTCCTCTGACTTTCTACGGGTCTTTGATTTTAGTTACAGAACTGAGCCAGTTACTCCAAAAATTCTGTAAGATTCTATAGTTGTTGTGGTTTTCCCATGTCCCAGAAGTAACAGTACTAACGTACAAAGTTCCTGGATACTCACTTTGGAAGATGACTAAAAAAGGAGAACCTGAAAAGATTTTGTTCAATTCCATAGTTAAATTGAAACTGGGTATACTCAAGTAGAACCCAAGGAAGTTGAGTCAGTGATAATGTCAAGAGAAGTAAGCATATAAAATCCAGGAGCCAGAGGTACAAAGGAAGGAGGAAGGGGAGGCCTCAGAGAGACATAGACAAGGCACTCAGGTAACTTTCCCAGCAGACTTATGGATTCACTGATCATATTTTCCTCTCCAGCCTGTTCTATGACCTAAAAATGCAATCTGCTCTGCACTTGCTGTCCAACACTAGCTTACTACTATCATCACCTTCTTTTTCCCCCTGGAAAAACAATTTGAGGAGGAAGAGTTCATAGATTATTGCACATTATAGAATATCTGCTTTTGTGACAGAGGCTTGAGTTCTAGTCTCAGTTCCGCTCCTGAGAAACTCTGTAGCTTTGAAAGTCCCTGCCCTTTCTCTCTTCTCATGAACTCATCTGTAATTTAAAGGAACTGGAAAGCTTCTTAATCTTTTTTTTTTTTTTACTATTCCATGGCATTGCCCATTAAATCTTTATTATTCAGTTATCACATTTGTTTATCTTTTTTCCACTGCACCAGCTCCCACCCTTCCCTCTACCCTTCCCTCCCTCCAGTTGACCTCATCCATAGGTGTATGATTTTTGTCCAGTCTCTCCCTGTACACCCCTCACCCCTTTCCCTCTGAGAATTATCAGTCCACACCCTTTCTGTGCTCCTGATTCTAGTATATTCACCAGTTTATTCTGTTGATCAAATTTTTAATTCACTTAATTTTTAGATTCACTTGTTGTTAGATATGTATTTGTTGTTCATAAATTTTTGGCTTTTACCTTTTTCTTCTTCCTCTTCTAAAAGAGTACCTTTCAGCATTTCATATAATACTGATTTGGAGTTGATGAACTCCTTTAGCTTTTTCTTCTCTGTGAAGCTCTTTATCTGACCTTCGATTCTGAATGATAGCTTTGCTGGATTGATTATTCTTGGTTATAGGTTCTTGCTATTCATCACGTTGAATATTTCTTGCCACTCCCATCTGGCCTGCATCGTTTCTGTTGAGAAATCAGCTGACAGCCGTATGGGTAATCCCTTGTAGGTAATGAACTGTTTTTCTCTTGCTGTTTTTAATATTCTCTCTTTGTCTTTTGCTCTTGGTATTTTAAATATGATGTGTATTGGTGTGGTCCTCTTGGATTCCTTTTATATGGGGTTCTGTGTGCTTCCTGGACTTGTAAGTCTATTTCTTTTACCAGATGTGGGAAGTTTTCAGTCATTATTTCCTTAAATAGGCTTTCAGTATCTTGCTCTCTCTCTTCTTCTGGCACCCCCACAATTCTGAGGTTGGTACGCTTGAAGCTGTCCAAGAGGCTCCTTACATTATCTTCACATTTTTGGATTCTTTTCTCTTCTTGCTTTTCCAGTTGAGTGTTTTCTGATTCTTTATATTTCAAATTTTTGACTTGATTCTTGCCTTTCTCTAGTCTGTTGTTAGGACTCTGTATAATATTTTTTATTTTGGTCAGTGTATGTTTAATTTCTAGTTGGTCCTTTTTCATCTCTAGTTGGTCCTTTTACATCTCCTCTTGGGTCTCGCTAACTTTATCCAACTTTTCTAGGATATTCTTGAAAAACCTTATAAGCATGGTTTTGAACTCTATATCCAGTTGTTTGTTTTCCTCCATTTATTTTGTTTTTGATCCCTTCCCTTGTCTCAGCATTTTCACTATACAGGGAGAACATCTGTGTTGGATTCAGCCTCGTGATACCAGACTTGCAAAACTGCAAAAGCCTCTCTGTGGAGCTTGGGATGTGTGGAGCCTCAGGGCTTAACGGACTGCCTTGCCTTCCAGTTGGCCCCGCCCTCCACTGCCCCTGAGTCTCATGTGACTGGGTAATAGCTGGACTGGTCCCTGTGCATGCGAGGGTGCGCGCTCTCTTGTAGTGCCTCTAGACTGCTGCGCCTCCGGCTCCCCTGCACTCTGGAACCATATGAGTCTGGGTTCTCAGGGTTTCACCAGAAACTGGGGGTTAGTGGAGTTAGAAGTGGCACAGTTAGGAGGGTCTGTCTCCTGCCCACTTGTGAAAGCCAGTGGCACAATCAGCAGTCGGTTCTCTGTGTGCAGTACTGTGCACGCCACCAGACTTCTGATCTTTTGCGACTCCCCTAATTTCCATGCACTTCTCCCTTTTCACAATCCAAACTCCCCCGTATGAGTTTCAGCTGGATTTGAGGTTTAGTGTCGTAGGATAAGGGGGTCAATGCCTTTGAGAGTCTCCATCTCCCTCCTGCCAGAGAAAGCCAGCCAGGTACTCCAGCACCCGCTCTCTCCACGCCCGCGCCTCCGTACCCAGTTCCTCTGGGTCTCTGTGAGCCCCTCTATTTCCTTCTAGTTGTAGAATTTTCACTCAGCCAGCTTACCTGTGGTTCTGGATTCTGTCTATTCTGTCTTTTTATGTAGTTTTGTAATTGTTGTGAGAGGCAGTAGTGTAGGTGTTTACCTATGCCACCAACTTGGATTCCACTTCTTATTCTTTGTTGGATCACAGATTTCTGAGAATATGATGAAATTTTGAATGTATATGTCATAATTTTGCATATAATTTCAGGAGACTTATAGATCCTTAGGCTAAGCATTCCTGAATGATAGTTAAGGGCTCTTTCTGCGCTGAGTCTGTGGTTCTGTAATCTGGGAATGAAGCCAAAGTCTGCCTACCCTTTCCAGAGGAAGAGGAGGAGGAATTAACCTTCCAAATATATACCTTGGCCAGTGGTTCCTGCAGTTTTTGGCTTTAACTCATGACACTCAGGGGTATGGGAAGTTCTTACTTCCACCACAAGGAATGAATATGAGTTAAAAAGACAAAGACAATGTGCTAGAGTCCTCTTCAAAACTGAGTGCCTCTAAAGTCCCTTTCCAGGGCCTTTGGTCCCACATGAAAATTAAAGGCAATCGTAAGAGGGCATCTGGTCCACACAATAAACTACTCTAAGAAGACTGACTTGCATTCCTGGCTGACAAGGCTTGTTCCAGACTGCACTGTTCTCTGATGGCTGTTAACATGTGCAGGACCTTAGCTAGAGGTCCCAAACCTTAATAGTGGTATAGGGACAGCCGCCCTGTGGTGTTTCCTAATTTTGACTTTGCCAATATATTAGGCTTAAGGAAGGAAAGAGTGGTCACAATGGATAGCCAAGCCTCCATTTACAATGAAGACTAGGGCTCCTTACTCACTACCAAGACGAATCTCATGTCTTCTTTTTTTT
>PVJN01040266.1:0-19361 GCA_004026805.1 Lasiurus borealis | reverse complement strand
AGTGTTTCGACCCTAACAACAGGAATTCCTGGGAGCCGTAAGATACTGCAAACTTTGGATGGTGGGTTTTACTGAAATAGCCAAGCCCCTATATTCAGCTACAGGGGGAAGAATTCAGGCCACTCCTGGATGGACATAGAGGAAAATGCGTTCCAAAAGTTAAATCAGGCCCTCGCGAGTGCTCCAGCTCTGATACTGCCTGACCTCACCAAGCCCTTCCAGCTGTATGTGGCAGAATCTCAGGGGGTTGCAAAAGGGGCACTAACACAAACTCTGGGGCCCTGGAAGAGGCCAGTTGCCTACTTGTCTAAGAGATTGAACCCAGTGGCTGCAGGATGGTCGGGCTGTCTGAAGGGTATAGCAGCCACGGCCATACTGGTTAAGAAAGCCTCTAAACTGACTTTTGGCCAAGAGTTACAAGTGGTTGCGCCCCACGCAGTAGAAACCCTACTGCATAGCCCACCTGAGCGTTGGTTATCAAATGCTTATATTACCCAGTACCAGGTGCTCCTGCTAGACCCCCTGAGGGTAAGTTTTTTGAAGATTACAGACCTAAATCCAGCCACTCTCCTCCCCGATGAGGGAGCTGAAACTCCTCTCTATGACTGTGAAAAGACCTTGACTACCCTAACCTACTTGAGAGCCAACCTAACAGACCAGTCCATCTCCAACCCAGAGGAGAACCTGATCACTGATGGGAGCAGCTTTGTGGAGGACGGTATCAGGTATTCTGGGGCAACTGTAGTTACACAAGAGTCATAAGGGCACAATCCCTAATCCCTAGGACATGGGACTTCAGCACAGAAGGCAGAACTCATAGCCCTCACTCAGGCCTTACAGTGAGAAATGGACAAGATAATCAATATCTACACGGACAGGCCACAGTGCATATACATGAAGCCTTATATCAGGAGAGGGGCCTTCTAATCTCAGGCGGGGGGGAGGATATTAAAAATGCTCCAGAGATACTAAACCTTCTTTCAGCCATTTGGGACCCTAAAGAACTTGCAGTCATCCACTGCAAAGGGCATCAAAAGGATAATTCCCCTGTGGTGGAGGGGATCCAATTTGCTGACAAAATGGTTAAAGAGACCGCAAAAAGACCAGTAGGGCCCTAGAAGTGCTGGCAGCCATACCCACTCAGAATCTGGAGCCCAACCCCAGGTACACCCCTGAGGAAGAGGATACAGCCAGGAGGTTACAGGCAAAGGAAGCCACCAATGGGTGGCTACAGTTACCAGATGGGAGACCATTTGTCCCAGAAGCCCTTGGACGGACTATGGCCGCCCAAACGCACAGGAGCACACATCTAGGAGAAACTAAATTAGCTGAGCTGTTAGAAAGAGAACACTATATCCCTGGGTTACATAAAATGACCCGGAATATAGCCAGGAGATGCCAGATCTGCGAACAAGTGAACCCAGAACCTCAAATAACTGTCCCACCAGGAACCCGGTTTCGAGGTTCAAGCCCTGGTGAACACTGGGAAGTCATCCTCACTGAATTGCCCAGTGGACTGGGAGAATACCAATACCTGCTAGTGTTTGTGGACACTTTCTCCGGTTGGCCAGTGGCATACCTGACCAGAGCTGAAACAGCACAGGTAATAGTTAAGAAACTCCTCTCTGAAATTCTTCCCCGGTGGTCTACCTTTATTCATGGGGTCCGACATTGGCCCGGTGTTCATCGCTAAGGTAACCCATTCTTTAGTTAAGGCCCTTAGGGTCACGTAGAAATTACATTGTGTTTATAAACCTCAGAGTTCTGGACAGATAGAGAGAATGAATCAGGCACTTAAGAAAATCCTAACTAAACTAAAATTAGAGACTGGTGACAGCTGGGTGAGTCTCCTCCCCTTTGCCCTACTCAGGGGTCGCTGCACCCCATATGTAAAAGGGCTGACTCCTTTTGAAATCATGTTTGGCCGTCTGCCACCTCTTCTCCCGAGGCTAAGGGAAGGAGAGCTAGCTGTGTTATCCAATAGAAATCTCCTCAAGTCTTTGCAGGCACTCCAGAGCAGTACAGTGGCTGCAAGGCGAACAGGGCAGTACACCAGGAAGCTCACCCACCAGAGCCAGATAGCCCACCTGTGTGTGCTCCTGGCACCTAGTCTGGGTGAAGAGGCACAACCCAGGTACTCTTGAGCCATGGTGGGAAGGGCCATACCAGGTCATCCTGAGCACCCCAGCTGCCATTAAGGTTGGGGGAAAGAAATGTTGGATCCATCAGACTCAGGTCAAGAAAGAGGAGACTGCTGAAAGATGAACAGCAAGGCACACTGAGAACCCCCTCAAGGTCAGACTAATGCGGGATCCCACTTAAGTGTCCTTTTATACCTCCTTTCCTGGGCAGAGAACACCCAAGCAATTGGAAACCCCCACCAAGCTCCAGTTTATATGTGGGAAGTTACCCGCACCCAGGATGGAAAAACCATCGGTAGTGTAACCACCTCTGGAGTTCCCACAATTGGGGCTGACCTATGTAAGATATTCAGAAATGGGTGGAATCGTCTTCCTACTGTAAGGGGTACTGGGTTATCTAGAGGAAATACCGGGTACGTTACTATAAAAACCTATGGGTGTGGGACGCTAGACCTTGAGAGAGGACTTTGGAGAACCCAACATTACATATGTCCTCGAGAAAGACCCCTCGGATGTGGGAATGAAGAGGACTATTTTTGTGCCTCATGGGGATGTGAGACATTAGCCCTGTGGAAGACAGTTGACCTGATACAATGACTCACTTGGGTAGTAAGACCAGGGGCCCCCACCACTAATTGCATGATCGGAAATTGTCCCAATCATAATCCAACCCTTAAACTGGAGGGCAGACTATTGTGAGGGAGGTAAGACCTGGGGTATCCAGCTATGTCTCTGGACGGGACCCTAAAGCACTTTTTTCCATCCAGAGACGAAACCTAACCCGGGCCTGAAACCCTGTGGGTCCCTTAAGTCCCATTCTCCAACCCGAACCTCTGAGGCCCCTTAAGGTGACACAGGCTCCTGTGGTGATGAGAACCTCCGGATGGCACGACACAGAGACAGCAAAACCAGTTCCAGGACCAACCGAGGCACCAGGAGAACTTAGGCTCTCCCGGAAGACATCCTATAGAGGCCTGTTAGGGACACTAGAGGCCATGTTCCACTTCCTTAATAAGACCTCCTCCAACATAACAAAAAATTGCTGGCTGTGCCTAAATACTGAGCCCCCATATTATGTGGGTATTTGGGGCAAATATTTCCGTTGGGCAGAATGCATCTGAGATCTGTAATTATTCTATCCAAAGCCTGCAGAAGGCCTCTGTGTCTGGGGACATCAATCCCGCCTTACTCTGGAGGACCAACAGGGGAATGGAATATGCATAGCCCCAGTGAACTACCCCTTGGGGACACCCCCATACTCTTCCTCATGTACTCAAGTAATAGAACTGCCTCAAGAGTGTGATGAGTCCCTAAATAGGTATTTTGTCGCACCAGAGGGAACTTGATGGGCATGCTCCAATGGAATAGTATGCCTTCCCGCTTCTTTGCTTTCACCAACAGATCCTGGCATATGTATCCTTACTCATATCCGACCACAAGTATACTATTACTCTGGGGAAGGAGGCAGGGAACACTTAAGATTAGAACCTAGAGGGTATAAGAGGGCACCTGTCCTGGTCCCCCTCCTAATGGGACTAGGCCTGGCTGGATCTACTGCTGTTGGAACTGCCACTCTAATAACAGGACATCAGAACGACAAAGAACTAGGACAACAGGTTGATCAGGACCTTAGCACCCTTGAAAAATACGTAGGACCGCTAGAAGACTCCTTAAGCTTCCTAACAGAGGTAGTCCTGCAGAACCGGAGGGGATTAAATCTATTGTCCTAAAGCAAGGAGGTTTGTGCTTAGCGCTAGGAGAGACCTGTTGTTTTTACACAAACCACTCTGGCATCATCAGGAAGAGTCTAAGTCAGCTTAGGAAACGCCTCTTGGATTGAGAAGAAAGGAGAAGGGCTGAAGGAAATTGGTATGAAAACCTGTTTACTTGGTCACCATGGCTAACTACCCTCTTGTCAGCCATAGTGGCCCTCTGGTCCTCCTGCTCCCCATTTTACTGTTTGGCCCGTGCTCTGCGAAATGCTTACTAAACTTCATGCAAAATAGAATACAAGCTGTAAAGCTCATGGTCCTCCACTCATTACCAGCTAATCCCCGGGGAAGGAGGGTAGGAATCTGAATCAACTATTTGATTCACCATAAAAACCAGTAGGGAATGTTCTGGACTTCAAATGTAATGTTCTGGACTGAAAACATTGCACAGCTCCTCTGTTGCCCCAGGAGGCAGGATGCGTTAAGACAGAGAAAGATGGAGTAGGTCACTGAACAATGGGTCGATTGGAGTTTGGGGGCAGAAGGTGATTCATGCTCTGGCCAAGCATGCCCAGGTGTTGTACCTGTGCCTTGAGTAACTTTTGCAACCTTTAGATTGCCATTTTAAGAGTCCTAACTCCCTCTTGTGGTTTCTGAGTATAAATTTTCTATAACACCTGTGGTCTGGACTGCAGTTCAGCCTTTGCCACAATGAAGTGCTGCAACTGTAGTCGCTGCCCAGCTTAATAAAGGCTCACAAATTTTGATCTTTGTCTCTGGTGGTCATTTCTTCCGGGTTGCCCCACAATGGGGGGAGGAGGGCAGGGAATGATTAGGTATTCAAACAAACAGCCTTCTAGAATGAATTACTTTTGAGAAAGTGTTAGAGAGTAGAAATTTGTGAGCATGCTTCCTCTTAGTCGACTTAGCCTTGAATCCCAGTTGCACCTCACAAAATAGCCTTGCAAGATAGAATACTGTCAGTTTTCTGAAAACAAGATGACCCTGTAAATAACATGGTCATCAATATTATGACCCTGACATTATGTAAGAAAAACTGTTTTGTCTTAAATTGCTTGCTCTGCAAAAAACATGATGTGGTAAATGTGCTAAAAAGCAGTCCTGCACAAAGAGTTGCAGCTGCTCTCTGGACTCCCTGGTGGAGAAAGGCAGAGCAGTTGCCAGCCAGCTAATAAAGGCTCCCTAAATTTTAATTTGGTCTGGACTCCAGTGGTCGTTCACTTGCATTCACTCTATAATATTTGGAGGCCCCAGTGAGATAACCAGCCTCTGACTGGAGCCCACCAGGGTCCCGGGACTATCTGACCGAGGGGGAGGTCTCTGAGAGATGTCCCTCAGCCCTGGGACTGGTAGAGGTTGCAGACCCTGCCTGCTAAATTTCCTGACCAGATCTGGTGCACAACGGTGCCCGACAATCCTCAGAGGGTTGCCATTGTCTTTATTATTCTGTGTTATTGTGGTCTAATTGTCTCTATCATTAGAATGGGTCAGTCTGCTTCATGTTCTGTCTGTACTCCCCTGCAATGTTTTTTGGAATTCAAGTGGCAAGCACGGGGGTGGAGGCACGGGACAGGAAAGGGGAAGTGCTGGTACAGGAGCACCACTGCATACTGGCCTTTTGGGCTCCTTTGAAAGGACCAGGCTTGTAGCCTGGGGGAACTGGACAGGACTCTTGGAGAAAATGTAAGTGAGGGAGTCTGTGTTAAAGATAGTAGAAACCCTGCTTTAGAGAGAAAACAGTAGAGAACTTTTAATTGCTTTCCTTGATTTATAATTTGCTGTATTAGTTTAAAATTTTGGAATTCTAGTGTTAACTTAAAGGTATAAATTTATGAAGGTTGCTAATCCAGAGATGTTTAAACAAAGGCTTGTTAGGTTAAGATTAGTCATAATTAACTGCTTTATATGCTGCCTTTTTTCAGTCTTGCTAGCAAACAGAGAATCATTTGGTCCTGAGAACTGTGACCTGCCTGCCCTTCCTGATAGATTTACAGTGGATCTCTGGGGGAGTAAGAGAGCCAAAAACTGCTCCGGAACAAGTGTGAGAAAGGGTAGAGTTGGTGGAATTCATTATCAGCCTGCTGAGATAGAGGAGCCCTGGGCTGGGGGACAGAAAATGGTTGGAGATATCAGAAGTGGTGATGGTTGAGATTCTCTGGAACCTTGAATAAAGAAGGAAAATCTAGGAGGGAGAGCAGCTGTTCCTTATACAGGATCTCAGACTGCTTGCCTTATTTTTTTGCTAAGGACAGAGTAAATGGTTAATTCAGAAAAGGGGAGGAGACATCAATGGGGAGAACAAGGAGAGATAGGTTTTGTTGATTTTGCTGGCTACAACCCGCTCTGCTGGCGTCCTTGGTTTCTTGCTTATCTGAACAATGCTAGACTCAAGGCTTTCTACAAAACACAGTGGATCTTCCTTTGCCTCATTTTCTTCTTTTTAACCCTTCCAATACACATAAAGAAAATCTCATTGCCCAACCCTAGCAGGGCTGGGTTACTGGGTACTTCTTGGGCAGTGGTAGAATATTCAGCAAAGGAACTTTAAGATATAATATCTTTAATGTTATAACTAGTTTAAGTTTTAAAAATCTCTGTCATTGAAAAAAATATATTTTTACCTGTTCTTAGTTTTATCACCAAAGGTCTAAGTCATAAATGTTAATCTAAGAAATTCTGGCTGTTTACTTTGTAGGAATTATTAAAGGATTGAGGTTTCAAAGAATAAGGAATACTTAGTAGAAGGTCTGAGGCATGGTTATGCATTTTTAAAGAACATAGAAAGAAGGTTTGAAGACTAATTTGGGAGTGTAAAATGTATAATGGTTGTGTCTGTAATAAGAAGGAGAAGAGAAATGTTGAAAGGAAATAAAATAATACAGGCCAGTAAGCCCGGAAGAGTAAATAATTTACATTTTGCCTCCATAAACAGAGGGTAAATAGTTATGCCAAAGGACTTAGGGAGGGACTGATAAAATAAATCAAACAGTTACTGTTAGTTATAATACATTCAGAAAATATTACTTTGGAAAGTTCATAAAAAGGACTGGCAAAAAAAATTCTATCTTAAAGCAAGTTAGTATATTTTTCTCCTTACACAATTCCTCCAATACTTAATAAATAAATCAATGCAATACATTTCTTTGCATAAATTCAATAAGACTGGTTTCCAATAGTGGTTTTATTACCCAGAAATTTGGACTGGAGTATCATGTTTTAAAGAGCCCTGCCTGAACTCTGAAGACTTGAATCCAATAAGAATGCCATGGAGAAAGTCTGGCATTCTTCTTGGTAGCCCCCAAAATACCTGGTGCTGGGGCATCAAGCCCAGACCCTAACATCATTGGCAGTTGGTCAGAGTACAAAGGGAGCAATAAGGGCACCTCTGCATACCTGCAAGACCCCCACACACTCTGAGCCTCAAAGAGTAGTAGGGCTGAGATGGTCTTGAAGCCTAGGGCACAGGCATGGGTAGAGCCACTACCCAGATGAGGACTTCACCTAACTCAGCAGATACTACAAGCAGGCCTGACCGCAGCTGGAAGGCTTGACTTCCTGGCCCTATGGGGCACATTATGATTCAATCATGAAATTCCGGCAAAGGTAATCAGTAACCATTCTTGTTATGTTTATGCAAACAATCAGGCCAAATTAAACACAATAGATAAATTAGTCTTGATTTGGCTCTTTTGATAAACATGGGGATAATTTTGAGGAGAAAATTCTATTTTAATAGAAGTTATTAAAACTGAAAGGTTTTCTTTCCCTTCCACCAGACCATTTGTTAGAGTTTGTCTCCACCAGGTCACAAGCCCACCTCCTTCTGTGCCCAGGCCTCATACCCTCTGACAAAAAGCAAAGATCTCTTGGCTCTGAGAGAAATCTCTGACCCGCCTCAGCAGGAAGTAGCTAGAAGAGTCCACTGATGTCCACTTTCCCTAAAAGAATTCAGAGCCAGGATTCTTGAGGTAATATATTAGGCAGTTAGTCAGCTTTGAGCAGAGCAAGGATGATGGGACAACTAGCACTACCAGACATAATTAAGTTTTTCCATCTATACCTATGTGAGACAAGGGGACTCCCCAGAAGCAAGAGGGAATGAGGCTGCAGATGAAGCAGCCCAGGAGGCTGCCCTAAACCAGTGGGGCCTCTACAGATTCTAATGACTCTTCTAAACCTTGACCTACCCACCTCACCAGCTTAGATGGAAACCCTATCTAGAAAAGCTGAAATCCATAACCAATCTTTACTCAAGTTCTTACAGGCTTTACAGTCCACCCAGAAAGCAGTCCAGAAGTATTTCCAAGATACTCTACCTATACCAACTTCCAATCCAGTTCATCCTTCCACCTAGTGACTGTTTGGGTAAAAAAAATTGCCACACAAGGACTGACTTCTACCTGAAAAGGACCACCCCACAGCAGTCAAGGTCGATGGCATCCCAATGTGGCTTCATCACAATTGGCTTAAAACAGCCCAAGCAAAATAGAGAGTCCAGGACTCTTCGGACCCTCTAAAGATTACTCCTGGCCCTCATTCTGAGCCCTTATCTTATAAACAGACCCACTGACTTTATTCTTATAGTCCTTATGGGTCAATATAACTCCCTCACCAACAATGACCCAAAAGAAACAATGACTTGAGTCTCCCATAAAAACCAGTGGGGAATGTTAGAAAGTAGAAATTTTTTAGCATGCTTCCTCCTAGTTGACTTAGCCTTGAATCCCAGGTGCACCTCACAAAATAGCCTTGCAAGAGAGAATACTGTCAGCTTTCTGAAGAACAGGATAACGCCGTAAATAACATGGTCATCAATAAAATGAGCCTAACATTACATAAGAAAAACTGTTTTGGAGAGAAACCAAGATGGCAGCATAGGTGAACAGCTAAGTTGCTGCCTCGCACAACAATTTCAAAACTACAACTAAAAGTCAGAACAGACACCATCCAGAACCACAGGAAAGCTGGATAAGTAAAATTCTACAACCACAAGTGAAGAGAGCTACTCACGAAGACTCAGAGGAGCTGTAAAAAGCTGAGATACAGAGACACGCTCGTGGAAAGGATGGGCAGAGGAGGATCTGGTTGGCTTCCTCTAGCGGGAGGGAGACAGAAAATCTCAACTGCACTGAACCACATCTCCAGGCAAGACTCATATGGGGGAGTCTGGACTGTTGTGAAAAGGAAGGAGTGCATGAAAATTTAGGGGAGCTGTGAAAGACAGAAGTCTGGGAGTTCACAAAAGTGCATGCAAAAGTGTGCACATAGAGTGCTGACTGCCAATTGTGCCATTGGCTTTATCTAGAGGGAGGAAAACAGAAACTCACAACAGCACTGAAATCCAGGTTCAACTGCACTGAACCCCAGTTTTGAGCGGGAACATGGAAACCCAGACTCACACGGGGTCCCTAGAGTGCACAGAAACTCAGGTGAACCAAAAGGCAGAGATCCAGAAGCTAACACGTGTGCACATGAAACGCAGCGGTCTGGAGACAAGCCTGAATGCGCACACAGCTGATCCTCACAACCAATTTGCTTGCAGGTCAATTCCCCCTAATGATACCAACAACAATCAAGAATTAACTACAACAAGACTGTACACACAGTACACAAAGGGGACACCAAGAGTGTCCACCTCAGGTACTGGAGAGGCAGAGCTACAGGGCCACATAGGACTTCTAGCACACAAAGCTACTCTACTAACTCAGGGAAGCAGCAAAATATGCAGACACAAAAGAACAGATTACAAATGAAAGAAATGGAGAAAAACAAACGCCTGGAAATAGAGTTCAAAACCACAGTTATAGGATTTTTAAAGAATTTCCTAGAAGAAAAAATGGATAAATTTAGTGAGACCCGAGAGGAGATGAAAAAGGACCAACTAGATATTAAACATACACTGACTGAAATAAAAAATAATATACAGAAACCTAACAGCAGACTAGAGGACTGCAAGAATAAAGTCAAAGAATTGAAATACAAAGAAGCAAAAAACACTCCACTGGAAAAGAAAAAAGAAAAGAGTGAAGATAGTGTAAGGAGCCTCTGGACAACTTCAAGCATACCAACATCAGAATTATGGGGGTGCCATAATTCAGATACTGAAAACCTATTTGAAGAAATAATGACTAAAAATTTCCCCCAACTGTTGAAAGAAATAGACTTACAAGTACAGGAAGCTCACAGAACCCCAAACAAAAGGAATCCAAAGAGGACCACACCAAGACACATCATAATTAAAATACCAAGAGCAAAAGACAAAGAGAGAATATTAAAAGCAACATGAGAAAAACAGTTAATTACCTACAAGGGAGCACCCAAATGATTGTCAGCTGATTTCTCAACAGAAACTATGCAGGCCAGATGGGAGTGGCAAGAAATATTCAACATGATGAATAGCAAGAACCTACAACCAAGATTACTCTACCCAGAAAAGCTATCATTCAGAATTGAAGGGCAGATATTTTCACAGATAAGAAAAATCTAAATGAATTCATCAACACCAAACCAGTATTATATGAAATGCTAAAAGGTATTCTTTAAGAAGAGGAAGAAAAAAATGGTAAAGGTAAAAATTATGAACAACAAATACATATTTATCAGCAAATGAATCTAAAAATCAAGTGAATTAAAAATCTGATGAATAGAATAAACTGGTGAATATAATAGAATTTGGGGCATAGAAAAGGAGTGGAAGAGGTGAGGGGGATGCAGGGAGAGAAACAAAAATCATACACCTATGGATGAGGACAATGTGGGGGACATAAGAACAGAGGGCGGGGTGGGAGCCAGGTGGAGGGGAGATAGGGGGGGAAAACAGGACAATTGTAATAATCTGAACAATAAAGATTTATTTTTTTAAAAAAGAAAAACTGTTTAGTCTTAAATTGCTTGCTCTGCAAAAAAGAAGATGTGGTAAATGTGCTTAAAAGTGGTCCTGCACAAAGAGTCGAGGCTGCTCTCTGGATTCCTTGCATAAAGGCAGAGCACTTGCCAGCTGGCTAATAAAGGCTCCCTGAATTTTAATTGGTCTGGACTCCAGTGTTCATTCACTTGCATTTGCTCCACAACAGAAAGCAGGTTCTAATATACAAACTTTGCAATACAAAGCAGTATGTTAATTGAACCTTAACTTACTGTTTATTATACATGATTCTTTTTAACAATTAATTTTACAGAGAGGAAGGGAGAGAGAGAGAGAGGAAGAGAGAGAGAGAGAGAGAGAGAGAAACATAGATCCCTTACCTCCGGAATGTTCCATGATTGGGGATAAAACCCAAAACCTGGGTCTGTGTCCTCACTGGAACCCAACCTGCCACATTTTGGTGTCAGGTCCAAGACTCCAGTAAAGTGAGCTAAACCTTCCAGGGTGACCTCTTATTCTTTGAATTGAAAAAAACACTTTCAATTAGGTTTGACATTCAATATTATATTACTTTCAGGTGTACAACATAATGATTAGACATTTATATAACTTGGAAAGTGATTCCCATGGATAACTTTAGAGTACTCCTGGCACCATGCATAGCTATTATTATGTACTGAGTGTATTCCTCATGCTGTGCTTTACATCCCCATGACTATTTCATACCTGTCAACTAATACATCTCCATCTCTTCACCTTTCACTCCCAGCCACACCAACCCCTCCCATCTGGTGACCATCCATTTGTCCTCTGTATCTGTGAGTTACTTTCTGCTATCTCCTTCTGATTCAACATATAAGTGAAATTATATGTTATATGTCCTTTTCTGTTCATTTATTAGCATAATATCCTCCAGTTCAATTCATGTTGTTGCAAATGGTAAGATTTCATTTTTTTAGTTGTTGTTGTTAATTTAAAACCAAGGATATTTTTCCATTATTTTTAGAGAGAGTGGAAGGGAGAGAGTAGCACAAATATGCAGATTCAGAGGTGCTCTACACTCCACCATGGAAAGGTCAGATTTTGCCTGGGATAAGGTGAGGTCTCTGGTCTCACAGGACAGAGAAACACGTGCACTGTGGGAGCTGAAGGGCAGGGGGAAATCTACACCTAGAGAAATCCATGGCTGCTGGGGCTGGCATAATCCATGAATTTGGAAGAGGATCATCAGAACTGCTAACAGAGAGGATCTCTAAAAAACAACGCATTTTGATCTGATGAAGAAAGACAGCCTAGGAGTTTTAAAAATGTTCTGGCTGCTTGGACACAACGGGGATAGGGGAACTGCGAGGATTTGCGGGCAGCACTGGAGTTCACACACTTGTACTCTTTCCTCTTCAGATCCTTGCTTCTGATTGCTAAGACCAATACATAGGATCACCCAGTTGGGGACACCCTGGGAGACTGCTGGGGAAAGTTGTTTTTCTGAAGCCTGTGGATCAGGATGGGGAGTGGTGATTGGAGAACCAGCTCTGGGGCAAACCACTCCCACAAACCGGTGTTGAGTGCTACAGGAAAAGCAAGATCTAAGCACAGGTTAGAGAGGACCTATAGTCTTGGAGGTCAATCCATAAACACTGCCACCCAGAGGCTGAATCACAAATTGACCCATGGATAATCACAAATAAAGGAATAAAGAAATTAAGACTCACTGCCTCTTTAAAAATCAGGACTGGCTTACAATACTGAAGAGCAGTGGAAAACAGGAAACTGCAATACTGTCCTAACTAGGAAACAGCCATGCCAAACAGAACAGTAGAGGAAGTGAATGACCTTTACTACTGCACATTCTATTTTTTTATTTTTTATTTTTATTTTTTCATCTTTTACTTAAGAAACTTTTTCTTTTTTCTCACTTGATTTTATCTTTTTAATTATTACATTTTTATTTTCAATCAGTATTTTACTACTATTTTACCTTTTTGTTTTAAAAAAAGTGTAATTTTACTTTGGGATTAGTGTTCTACATTCTATTTTCATCTTTCCTTTAGCATCATTTTACTCGATTTCAACTCTACCTTTATGCCATCATTCTCTTCATAACTTTTCCCCTTTTGTTGCCCTGTTTCTCTTACCCTTCTTTAACTTTAGATTTTCCCCATTCTTTCTTTTTACCCCATTACAATTTCATCATATGTATATATCTAACTTCCAAACCCCTGCTCCATGTCCATACTTCTCTCTTCTCTATCTTCACTATCTAAAAATTGTTTTTCTCTGTGTCCATTTGTTGTTGTTTTCTTGTTGTTGATTATATCAATTTTTATGCTTTTTGTGAGATTGTTTTTGCTTATTCTGTTTTTGGTTTTGTTTTGTTTTGTTTGTTTCTGTTTGTTTATTGCTTCTGTTTTCCTTTTCCTCCCTTGATATTAGTTGTTCTTTGTAGTGTGTATTAATCTCCAGGACTTATAGCTGGCATTTGTTGGGAAAAGTAGGTATTCTATTGGACTTTTCTCCCCCTATATATACTTTGTTCCCCTTATCTTTCTTATTCTCTTTCTCTTCACTTTTACTTTTTTGTCCCTCCCAATTTCATTTTGGCACTACTTTCTTTTTTTCTTTTTGTTTTCTTCTCTCTTCTTCTTTCTCTCCTATTCCCTAATTTTCCTCTCTCTGGTGGTCACCTTTATTTGTGATTATTAATATCATGAATACATTTCTGTTCAGTGCCTTGTGTGTTGTACCCAGTTGTATTGTATTTTTATGCCTTTAAATCAATGCAGGAGAGAGAAAACTACATAACCAGACAACCAGAGAAGAGAGACAATGAGCAAACAAAGAAACAGCCTGCACATGAAAGAAAAGCAGGCATCACAAGAAAAGGAAGTAAATAAAATGGAGGCAAGCAACCTGCCAGAGAAAGAATTCAGAAAAATGGTCATAAAGTGGCTGAAGAGAATGAAAGACAAATTCAATAATATGAGTAAGAACCAAGAGGAAATGAAGAACAAAGAAGAAATGAAAAATGACATTACTGCTGAAAAGAACTCAATAGAAAGCATTAAGAGCAGGCGAGAAGAAGCAGAGGATAGCATCAGTGAGCTAGAAGACAAGGTAGGGAAAATCCTCAAGTAGAGCAGCTTCTAGAAAAAAATTAAAAAGCAGGAGGAGAGCCTAAAGAAACTTTGGGATAACACAAAACAAAACAACATTTGCAAAAAGAGTTTCCAGAAAGAGAGGAAACTAAGCAAGGAATAAAAAACCTGTTTGAAGAAATAATGACAGAAAACTTCCCTGATATAGGGAAGAAAAAACCCACACAAATCCAAGAAGTTCACAGAGTTCCAAGCAAAATGAACCCCAAAGACTCATGCCAAGGCACGTTATAATTAAACTGGCAAACACCAACGACAAAGTAGGAATCTTAAAAGTGGCCAGAGAGAGACAGAAAGTTACCTATAAAGGAACTCCCATCAGACTAGCAACTGATTTCTCAACAGAAACTCATCAGGCCAGAAGGGAATGGAATGAAATATAAAAAGTCAAGCAAAGGAAGGGTCTGAATCCAAGAATACTGTACCCAGCAAGGCTTTCAATCAAAATTGGAGGTGAAATCTGGAGCTTCACAGACAAAAAAGGACTAAGGAAATTTATCACCACCAAACCAGCAATGCAAGAAATACTAAAAGCTCTGCCGTAAAATAAAGAAATAGAAAGCAAAGAAGGAACACAGGGTTAAAAAATAAAAATGGTGACAAATAAGTACCTATCAATAATAACTTTAAATGAAAATGGATTAAATGCCCAATCAAAAGACATGGGTAACGGATTGCATAAGAAAACACGACCCATTTTTCTGTTGTCTACAAGAAACCCACCTCAGAAAAAAAGACACACACAGACTGAAGGTGAAAGGATAGAAAAAGGTTTTTCAGGCGAATGGAAGTTTTTAAAAAAAGCTGGGGTAGCAATACTTATATCTGAAAAATTAGATCTGAAAGTTAAGGACATGACAAGAGATAAGAAAAGCCCCTTCATAATACTAAAGGGAACAATCCCACAAGAAGAAATAACTCTGTTAAACATATGCACCCAATACAGGAGCACCCAAATAAATTTTAAAAAATAAAACTTCTGGAGAATGTCAAGGGAGAGATGAACAGCAATACAATAATAGGAGACTTTACTATCCCACTATCACCACTGGACAAATCCTCTAAACAAAAAATAAGCAAAGAAACATCAATTCTAACAGACTAGATGGAATTAATTGACACCTTTCAAACATTTCACCCCAAAGCCACAGAATATACATTCTTCTCAAGTGCACATGGGCCATTTTCAAAGATAGGCCATATGTTGGGTCATAGGCAAAGTCTCATCAAATTCAAGAAGATAGAAATCATATCAAGCATCTTCTCAGATCACAGGGGCATAAAACTGGAAATCAACTACAATAAAAACAATCCAAAGAAATAAAACACATGGAGACTAAACAGCATGCTATTAAAAAGTGAGTGGATTACTAGAGACATCAAGGAAGAAATAAAAAACATCATGGCAACAAATGACAATGAAAACACAACAATCCAAAATCTATGATACACAGTGAAAGCAGTCTTTTGAGGGAAGTTCATAGCTCTACAAGCCTACTGCAAAAACTAAGAAACAACGATAATAAATTACCTAACCCAACAACTCAAACAGTTAGAAAGAAAGCAACAAGAAAAGCTTAGTGTAAGCAGAAGGAAGGAAATAATAAAGATCAGAGTGGAGATAACATAGAGACCAAAGAAACAATACAAAAGATCAACAAAACCAAGAGCTGGCTCTTTGAAAGGATAAGCAAGATTGATGAACCTCTAGCTAGGCTCACCAAGAAGTAAAGAGAGAAGACCCAAATGAACAAAATCAGAAATGAAAGAGGAGAAATAACAACAGACCCCACTGAAATATACTATGTTGAAAATACTATGAACAACTCTATTCCAACAAACTGAACAACCAGGAGGAAATGGACATATTCCTAGAAAAGTATAATCTTCCAAAACTTAATCAAGAAGAATCTAAACACCTCAGTAGTCCAAAAACTATAAAGAAATTGAAGCAGCCGAGACCGGTTTGGCTCAGTGAATAGAGCGTCAGCCTGCAGACTGAAAGATCCCAGGTTCGATTCCAGTCAAGGGTATGTATCTTGGTTGCGGGCACATTCCCAGTGGGGGGCGTGCAGGAGGCGGCTGATCGATGTCTCTCTCTCATCGATGTTTCTAGCTCTCTATCCCTCTCTCTTCCTCTCTGTAAAAAATCAATAAAATATATATTGAAAAAAGAAATTGAAGCAGTCATCAAAAAGCTTCCAGCAAACAAAGCCCAGGGCCAGACGGCTACACAGGAGAGTTTTACCAAACATTCAAGGAAGAATTAAAATTTATCCTCCTCAGATTATTCCAAAAAATTCAAGAAGGAACACTTCCAAACACCTTCTATGAAGCCAGCATCACCCTAGTACTAAAACCAGATAAAGACAACACAATAAAAGAGAATTACAGGCCAATATTCCTCATGAACATAGATGCCAAAAACCTCATTAAAACTCTAGCAAATTGGATCCAGCAGTATATCAGAAAGATCATCCACGATGACCAAGTAGGATTTATCCCAGGAATACAAGGGTGGTACAACATCCGCAAATCAATAAATGTGATACATCACATAAACAAATTGAGAGATAAAAATCACAGTCATATCAATTGATGCAGAAAAAGCATTTGACAGAATCCAACACCCTTTCTTGATAAAAAAAAAAAAACTCTCAATAAGGAGGGAATAGAATGATTATACCTCAACATAATAAAAGCCATATATGATAAACCTACACACAACTAACAACATACATGATGGGAAAAACTAAAACCATTTCCCCTAAGAACAGGAAAAAGATAGAGGTGCCCACTCTCACCACTCCTGTTCAACATAGTACTGGATATATTAGTCATTGCAATTACTCAAGAAGAAATAAAAGTCATCCAAATTGGAAAGGAAGAAGAAAAGGTGTACTTATTTACAGATGACATAATATTATACATAAAAAAGAAAGACTCTATCTAAAAACTAATAGATTTTACCAAAACAGGTTTGGCTCAGTGGAGAGAGCGTTGGCCTGTGGACTGAAAGGTCCCAGGTTCGATTCCAGTCAAGGGCACATACATTGGTTGTGGGCACATCCCCAGTAGGGGGTGTGCAGGAGGTGACTGATCGATGTCTCTCTCTCATCGATGTTTCCAACTTTCTATCCCTCTCCCTTCCTCTCTGTGAAAAATCAATAAAAATATAAAAACTAATAGATTTAATACATGAATTTGGCAATGTAGCAGAATACAAAATTAACACCAAGAAATCTATGGCATTTATATACACCAATAATGAACTTACAGAAAGAGACACTAAAAAAGCAATCCCATTTACCGTAGCACCAAAAAAATTAACTAGGAATAAACTTAACTAAGGAGGTAAATGACCTATGCGTGGAAAACTACAGGACATTAAAAAAAGAATTAGAGGAAGACAGAAACAGATGGAAAACATACATGTTCATGGATTAGAAGAATCAACATCATTAAAATGTCCATACTACTCAAAGCAATCTATAGATTCAATGCACTCCCTATTAAAATACCAATGGCATATTTCACAGACCTAGAAAGAACTCTCCAAAAATTCATCTAGAATAAAATAACATAAAAAAGACCCTGAATAGCCACAGCAATCCTGAGAGAAAAGAATAAAGTAAGTGGGATCTCAATACCAGATTTCAAGCTGTATTACAAAGCAACTGTTCTCAAAACAGCCTGGTAGTGGTACAAGAACAGACATATAGACCAATGGAATAGAATACAGAATACAGATATTGACCCAAATCACTATGTTCAATAATATTTGACAAAGGAGGCATAAACATACAATGGAGTCAAGACAGTTCTGTTCAATAAATGGTGTTGGGAAAATTAGACACCTACATGCAAAAAAATGAAACTAGACCACCAACTTACACCATACACAAAAATAAACTCAAAATGGATACAGACTTAAAGATAAGATGGGAAACCATAAAAATACTAGAGGAAACCACAGGCAGCAAAATCTCAGACATATGCCGAAGGAACTTCTTCACTGATACTGCTCCAAGGGCAATGGAAGCTAAAGAGAAAATAAACAAATGGGACTACATTAAAATAAAAAAGCTTTTTCACAGCAAAAGAAACCATCAACAAAACAACAAGAAAGCCCACTGAATGGGAGAACATATTTGCAAAGGTTATCACTGATAAAGGTTTAATCTCCAACATCTACAGGTAACTTATACAACTTAATAAAAGGAAGATAAATGATCCAATTTATAAATGGGCAATGAACCTAAATAGAATCTCTTTGAAAGAAGTCAAAAGGCATGCCAAGAGACATATGAAAACATGTTCAAAGTCACTAATTACCTGAGAGATGCAAATCAAAACAACAGTGCAATACCGGAGAAACCAAGATGGGAGCAGAAGTGAAAACCTAAACTGCTGCCTCACACAACAATTTCAAAACTACAAAACAACAACAACAACAACAACAAAACAAAATGGACATCATCCAGAACCACAGGAAAGCTGCCTGGGTGGAAATTCTACAACTAGAATGAAAGAAAGGGGCTCACAAAGACTCAGAGGAGCTGTAAAAAGCTAAGGTACAGAAACAGGAATGTGGAGAGGACAGGAGGCAGAAAGTCTCGCTGGCTTCCTCTAGCAGGAGGGAGATGGAAACTCCTGTCTGCACTGAACCCATTTCTGACTGCACTGAACCCCAGTTCCAGCCAAGACTCATATGGGGGAAATCCAGATTATCGTGAAAAGGGAAGAGTGCACAAAAACTTAGGGGAGCTGTGAAAAGCAGAAGTCTGGAGTTGTGTGCAAAGAGGACTGACTGCTGATTGTGCTGCTGGTTTTCTCTAGTGGGAGGAAAAAGAACCTCCAAACTTCACTGAAATCCAGGTCCAACTCCACTGAACCCCAATTTCAAGCAAGTTCCTGGGGACCCAGACTCATACGAGTCCCCTGAGTGCACGGAATCTCAGGAGAGCTGGAAAGTCAGAGGTCTAGAGGTGCATGCTCTCGCACTGAGAGTCCTGCAGTGATTATCAAGGAACACTTGAGACCCAAGGGCCACTGTGTAGGGCAGGGCTGATCTGAAGCCAAGACTGTCTTCTCAGCCCTGAGACTCCACCATATCCAAGCCCAGTACAGAGTCTTTTGCAATCTTGCAAGTCTAAAGTCTGAGTTCAGCACTGAAATTCTCTGGGCATAGACACAGCTGATCCTCACAACTAATTGGCTTGGAGATCAATTTCCCTCAGTGATACCAACAACAATCAAGACTGAACTACAGGGGAGGAGCCAAGATGGCGGCATAGGTAAACACCTACACTGCTGCCTCGCACAACAATTTCAAAACTACAACTAAAAGACAGAACAGACATCATCCAGAACCACAGGAAAGCTGGCTGAGTGGAAGTTCTACAGCTAGAAGGAAAGAGAGGGGCTCACAGACACCCAGAGGAACTGCAAAAAGCTGAGGTACGGA
>PVJN01040265.1:0-11495 GCA_004026805.1 Lasiurus borealis | reverse complement strand
AAAAGGGGTGATGGGTGTACAGGGAGAGACTGGACAAAAATCATACACCTATGGATGAGGTCAATGGGAGGGAGGGAAGGGTAGAGGGAAGGGTGGGAGCCAGGTGGAGGGGAACTATGGAGGGGAAAAGAGAAAAACAAATGTAATAATCTTAATAATAAAGATTTTAAAAATAAATAAAAAAAATTATCTCCCCCACAAAATACTGACGACTTACAATATTCATAGAAATGTTGGATTTAGTTGTTTGTATGGTAAATCTGTATATATAAAAGCCTAAGCGACCATTTGATTGCTCAACTGCTCAACCACTCCACTGGTAGCTATGATGTACAGACCATCAGGGGGCAGATGCTAAATGCAAGTGCTGCCCTCTGGTGGTAAGTGCACTCCCACAGTGGGAGGGCCACTCAGCTGACCCACAGGTGCCAGATGCCAGGCTCATGGCTGGCAAGCACAGCTTCTGCAGCAAGCCTCTCCTAATAACTCTCCCCCACACGCCCCTCCCCCTCCACAGCAGGACCACGATTGGGACCAGTATGGGTACTGACTAGGTTGTGAGCTCACAGCCGTTTCTCAATCATGGGTGCACCATTATCACCCTAGGACCGGCATGCAGAGACCACAGCAGAGTGGCAGCAAGACTACAAAGCAGCAGCAACAGGCGCAGTGGGGTCAGGATGAGCCAGAGCAGCATGGCGCCCAGCCCCAGTTCAGGCTCCTCCCTGGCTGCCTGCCACTACAAGTACTACTGCATCCCTGGTGGGATGTTGGACTTCCGGTTTCAGCTTATCCCTGCAGGCCAGGCTGAGGGATCGCACCAGAGAACAAATTTGTGCACTGGGCCTTTAGTTAAATAATAACACAAGAATGAACGCTGTGTTTCAAGTACTCACAACTGTGAACCTACTTTTGCCCACCCCAAAATTAATTTAGAAGTACAAAATACTTATTAATCTTTATAGTGGAGGAGTCTGGCAGACACCATCCTAACCAAATGCCAAATTTAACTTTAGCAGATATGACATAAATTTATACTACCTGCCTCCTGATCAATGCAGTGAAAAGAACATTACTCCATCACTGATGGAATGAGTGGTCATTAAAAATAATTTAATGTGCCTTAGCCCAGTGGTTGGCAAACTCATTAGACAACAGAATCAAATATCAACAGTACAATAATTGAAATTTCTTTTGAGAGCCAAATTTTTTAAACTTAAACTTCTTCTAATGCCACTTCTTCAAAATAGACTCGCCCAGGCCATGTATTTTGTGGAAGAGCCACACTCAAGGGGCCAAAGAGCCGCATGTGGCTTGCGAGCTTCAGTTTGCCAACCACGGGTCTAGGGCATGTCTGGCCCATCTCACCCAGTCCCAGTTGGCTTGATCCCAGCAGCAAGTTAACCTACCAGTTGGAGTGTCTGCCCTATGGTGGTCAGTGCGTGTCATAGCCACTAGTCGAACAAATGGTCGGACACTTAGCATAGTAGGCTTTTATTATATAAGATAGAGAATGATATACGAATGCGATGGTGTCTGATAAATGTTTAATAACTAGCTTTCTGGGGGGGAATCTGTAGCATTTGTTGATTTCCATATTGTAAATATGCTCATGGAGGCTGATTCCAAGCTGCAGGAGTGCCATTGTTGGGAAGAGAGAAGTGAAGGATGAGCTCTGTGAGGCCCCTGCTCGAGCACCACACTGCTTCACTCAGTTCCGCATGGGGCTTTTGGCCAACTATTGTGATATTTCTGTGGCAAGTGCATTTGGAGCTTATAAAAATACGCTCAGGGAGAATCCAAAATAGATGGCGGCATAGGTAAACACCTACAATGCTGCCTCGCACAACAATTTCAAAACTACAACTAAAAGACAGAACGGACATCAACCAGAACCACAGGAAAGCTGGCTGAGTGGAAATTCTACAACTAGAAGTAAAGAGGGAGGCTCACAGAGACCCAGAAGAGCTGCAAAAAGCTGCGATACAGAGACACGGGCGTGCAGAGAGCAGGTGCTGGAGAACCTGGCTGGCTTTCTCTGGCAGGAGACTCCCAACGACATTGAACCCCTTATCCTACAACACTAAACCCCAAGTCCAGCTGAAACTCATACTGGGGGGGTTTGGACTGTAAAAAGGGAGAAGTGCATGGAAATTTAGGGGAGTCGCAAAAGATCAGAAGTCTGATGGTGCGTACAGCACTGCGTGAAGAAGACCGACTGCTGATTGTGCTGCTGACTTTCACAAGAGGACGGGAGATGGAGCCTTCCAACTCTGTCACTTCTAACTCCACTAAACCCCAGTTACAGGCGAAACTCTGGGGACCCAGATTCATATGGTCTGGGAGGGCAGGGGAGCTGGAAAGGCAGCAGTCTAGAGGCACTGCGAGAGAGTGTGTGCGCACACAGGAACTGCTCCAGCGATTACCCAGTCACGTGAGACTCGGGCCATGGAGGGTAGGGCCAACTGGAAGGCAAGGTGGTCCATTAACCCTTGAGACTCCACCCATCCCAAGCTCAACAGATACACTTTTGCAGTTTTGAAAGTCTTGTATCATAAGGCTGAATCCAACACATATAAAAATATGCTCAGCCACCGGTGATAATCAGATTTTAGCCTTATTAACACACCATTTCTAATATTCAGAAAAGGGAAGTTTTATTTTTTATGAAATGAGCATGCAAATATTTTGGGGTCCTACTCACAAATGTTTTTGTAACATCCTATATAATAAAAGGGTAATATGTAAATCAACTGAACAGCAGAATGACTGGTCGCTGTGATGAGCACTAACCACAAGGGGGAAGATGCTCAACACAGGAGCTGCTGGCCAACCTCTCAGTTCCTCCCCCCCTCCCCCCCACCGCTGCCCCGAACTGCAGGCTCCAATCACGGTATGCCGAACAGGGAACTGGAGGGGCCAGAGCAGGGGAGGGGGGACAGAGGGGGAAGTGTGTGACAGATGCAGGTGGCACCAGACCAAAGGCCCCTGCTCTGCCTGTTGCCCCACACACAGAGGTCAACCAGCATCGGGGAAAGGGTCAGCAAGCTTGCAGGAATAACCAACCCCAGTCCCTCCCTCCCCGTGCCCCCAAACCAAGGGTGGGTGGTGGGGCAAAGCTGCCAGCAGCTAGGGAAGATGACCCTGATCACAGGCCAGGCCTAGACCTTTCATATGCACGGATCTTGTGTGCTGGATCTCTAGTTAAATATATATTCCTTGACTATATAAAATCATTATCTATTTCTTTAAGATTATTATTTTTATTTAATAAATATTTATTGTTCGGATTACAATTTTTCCTCTTTTTTCTCCCCAAAGCTCCCCTCTTCCCAGCTCCACCCCTCCCACTGCCCTTACCACCCCAACATTGTCCTCATCCATAGGTGTATGATTTTTGTCCAGTCTCTCCCTGTACACCCCTCACCCCATTCCCCCTGAGAATTGTCAGTCCATTCCCTTTCTATGCTCCTTATTATATTATATTCACCAGTTTATTCTGTTCATCAGATTTTTAATTCACTTGATTTTTAGATCCACTTGTCGCTAGTTATGTATTTGTTGGTCATAATTTTTATCTTTACCATTTTCTTCTTCCTCTTCTTAAAAAGTACCTTTCAGCATTCCATATAATACTGGTTTGGTGCTGATGAACTCCTTTGTTTTTTTCTTATCTGTGAAGCTCTTTATCTGCCCTTCAATTCTGAATGATAGCTTTGCTGGGTAGAGTAATCTTGGTTGTGGGTTCTTGCTGTTCATCACTTTGAATATTTCTTTCCACTCCTGTCTGACCTGCATTGTTTCTGTTGAGAAATCAGCTGACAGTCGTATGGGTGCTCCCTTGTAGGTAATTGTTTTTCTCTTACTGCTTTTAATATTCTCTCTTTGTCTTTTGCTCGTGGTATTTTAATTATGATGTGTCTTGGTGTGGTCCTCTTTGAATTTATTTTGTTTGGAGTTCTGTTCCCTTCCTGGACTTGTAAGTCTATTTCTTTCACCAGGTGGAGGAAGTTTTCAGTCATTATTTCTTCAAATAGGTTTTCAGTATCTTACTCTCTTTCTTCTTCTGGCACCACCGTAATTCTGATGTTGGTATGCTTGAAGTTGTCCCAAAGGCTCCTTACACTATCTTCATATTTTTAGATTCCTTTTTCTTTTTGCTTTTCTGGTTGAGTGTTTTCTGCTTCTTTGTATTTCAAATCTTTGACTTGATTCTTGTGTTCCTCTAGGGTGCTGTTAGGTCTCTGTATAATATTTTCAGTCAGTGTATGTTAAATTCTAGTTGGTCCTTTTACATCTCCTCTTGGGTATCACGAAATTTATCCTTCTTTTCTAGGAAATTCTTGAAAAACTTAATAACTGTGGTTTTGAACTCTATATCCAGTCATTTGTTTTCCTCCATTTCTTTCATTTGTGACCCGTTCCTTTGTCTCTGCATTTTTGCTGCTTCATGATTTGGGAGAGTAGCATTGTATGCTAGGTGTCCTATATGGCCCAGTAGCTCTGCCTCCCCAGTTACCTGAGATGGACTCCCTTGGTGTACCCTTTTGTGGATTGTGTGTACAGCCTTGTTGTAGTTAAGTCTTGATTGTTGTTGGTATCACTGGAGGGAATTGACCTCCAAGCCAATTGGTTGTGAGAATCAGCTGTGTCTATGCAGGGAGAACTTCTGTGCTGGAGTCAGCCTTATGATGTAAGACTTGCAAAATTGCAAAAGCCTTTGTGTTTAGCTTGGATGGGGCTGAGTCTCAGGGCTGAGCAGACAGCCTTGACTTCACTTCAGCCCTGCCCTATGAGGCTCCTGGGTCTCAGTGTCCCTCGGTAATCGCTGTAGTCCTCTGTGTGTGTACTCGCGCTTGCACGCATCCAGACCTCTGCCTTTCTTTTTTTTAAAATATATTTTATTGATTTTTACAGAGAGGAAGGGGGCATAGAGAGTTAGAAACATTGATGAAAGAGAAACATCGATCAGCTGCTTCCTGCACACCAAGGTACATGCCCTTGACCAGAATCGAACTGGGACCGATGCTCTATCCACTGAGCCAAACCAGTTTTGGCAAGACCTCTGCCTTTCGTGTATCCCCTGAGTTGCCGTGTGCTCCGGGGACCAGTATGAGTCTGGAAGTGGATTTTAGCGCAATTGGGAGGTTCTATCTCCCTACTGTTAGAGAAAGCCAGTGGCACAATCAGCAGTCAGTCCTCTGTGTGCACACCCGCCCTCATGTGCCTCCAGACCTCTTTCATGGCTCCCCTAAGTTTTGTGCACTCCTCCCTTTTCACGACAGTCCAGATCCCACCCCCATATGAGTCTCGCCCAGAACTGGGGTTCAGTGCAGTCAGAAGTGGGGTTCAGTGCAGTCTGGATTTTTTGTCTCCCTCCCTCTAGAGCAGCAGTTCTCAACCTTTTTTTAATGCTGTGACCTTTTAATACACCTCATGTTGTGGTGACCCCCAATCATAAATTTATTTTCGTTGCTACTTCATAACTGTAATTTTGCTACTGTTATGAATCATAATGTAAATATCTGTGTTTTCTGATGGTCTTAGGCTCTACAGCAGCGGTTCTCAACTTGTGGTCACAACCCACAGGTTGAAAACTGCTAGCAAGATCGCAGTTATGATTCATTAACAGTAGCAAAATTACAGTTATGAAGTAGCAACAAAAATAATTTTAAGATTGGGGGTCATTGCCAAGACCAGTTTGGCTCAGTGGATAGAGCATCGGCTTGAGGACTGAAAGGTCCTGGGTTCGATTCCGGTTGGGGGCATGTACCTTGCTTGCGGGCACATCTCCAGTAGGGGGCATGCAGGAGGCGGCTGATCGATGTCTCTCTCTCATTGATGTTTCTGACTTTCTGTCCCTCTCCCTTCCTTTCTGTGAAAACTCAATAAAATATACTTTAAAAAAAAAGATTGGGGGTCACAACAACATGAGGAACTGTATTAAAAGGTCACAGCATTAAAAAAGGTTGAGAACCACTGCTCTAGAGGAAGCCAGCCAGATACTCCACTATCTGTCCTTTCTATGTACGTGACTCTGTACCTCAGCTTTTTGCAGCTCCTCTGAGTCTCTGTGAGCCCCTCTCTTTCCTTCTAGTTTTAGAATTCCCACTCATCCTGTGGTTTTGGATGATGTCCGTTCTGTCTTTTAGTTGTAGTTTTGAAATTGTTGTGCGAGGCAGCAAATTAGGTGTTCACCTATGCCGCCATCTTGGTTTCTCTATTCCTTTAAGATTATTATTATTATTATTTTTAGAGAGAGCAGAAGGGAAGGGGAGAGATAGAGAGAATCATCAATGTGAGAGAGACATCTATTTGTTGCCTCTTTAAAATTATTTTTATGTATTAAAATAGGAAAAGTGCCGAGACCGGTTTGGCTCAGTGGATAGAGCGTCGACCTGTGGACCAAAAGGTCCCAGGTTCGATTCCTGTCAGGGGCACGTACCTTGGTTGCGGGCACATCTCCAGTGTGGGGTGTACAGGAGGCAGCTGATCAATGTCTCTTTCTCATTGATGTTTCTGACTTTCTATCCCTCTCCCTTCCTCTCTGTAAAAAATCAATAAAATATATTTTTTCAAAAATAGGAAAAGTAAACATACAACCAATATAAAAGGCAACATTATTTTTTATTCTTGTTAATCCTCACCTGAGGATATTTTTTTCCATTGATTTTTTAGAGAGAGAGAAAGGAACATCAATGTGAGAGAGACACATTGATTAGTTGCCTCCCAGATGCATCCCAACCCAACCTGGGCCAGGGATGAAGCCTGCAACTGAGGTACATGACCTTGACCAGAATCGAACCTAGTACCCTTCAGTCCGTGGGCTAATGCTCTGTCCACTTTGCCAAATGGGCTAGGGCAAATTAAATTATTTTTAAATAACCAATCATTCTATCAGTGCATTTTCTATAAAAGGAAACCCAATCTTAAGGTTAGATGGATTCTTAATATGGCAGGATAGTAAGAAGCTAGGAAAATTCCCAGGCAAGTGGAAAGGAGAAATAGACAAGAACATTAAACAATAGCCATTCATCCCTAGGGAGCTGGTCTTCTGCAACCAGATCCTGCGTCCACACAGGGCAGGGAGACAGTACTAAAGTTGATCCTGGACTTGCAAACTTGGGGAATTTGTTTCCCGACACTCATCTTCATGCACAGGCAGGGAGACTGAGCAGAACTCAAGCCTAGCCACTCATCCCTAGGGAAATGGTCTTCTGAGACCAGATCCCATGCCCACGCAGGGCAGGGAGACAGCGCTGAACTTGAGCCCGGTCTTGCAAACTCAAGGAATTTGTTTCCCATGACTAGTCTCCATGGCCAGGCAGAGAGGCAGTCCTAAATTTGAGCATAGGTGCACGACCTTGGGGAGATTTTTTTCTGTGACCAGATCCTACAAGGAGACAACACTGGATTTGAGCCTGAGAGTTAGTTTCCCATGACTAGACCCTGCACCTTAACAGAGGCTGCAGTGAATTTGAACTTGGATGTGTGGTGTCAGGGAGTTTGTTCCTCATGACCAAACCCTGTGCCCACACAGGAAGGCAGCACTGAATTTAAGCCTGGGTACATGGATATAGAGAGTTTGTTTTCCACAGTGCACACCCGCATGACCAGACCCCACACCCACACTAAGGGGCAGTGCCACCTGACTTTGTTTCATGGCAAGTGCACACAGAAGGCTGTTTACCGCAGGGCAAATGTGGACCTCCTATCAACACAGTGGACTGAGCAATCCCATCTCCTGGGCAGATCGAGGACCCTGAATCTCCACACAAGAGGCAGCATTGACCACCAGTGACTAGACTCCATTCCTCATTACATGCGCCTGAGATCCCTGATTTCCAGTATATTCACACTAAGAGCCAGTGACTCCAAATCTCAGCATGGACACAGGGAGCCTCTGACTCCTGACATGCAATAGGGGACTTGATTTTTGGCCCACGCCAGTGGGTTCTCTGTTTCAACATGGTGTAGGCAGGGTCCCTGATTCTAGGTGCACACACAAGGCCACATTAAGTGCCAGTGATTCTGACCCAGGGCGAGTGTGGTTTCCAACAACCCACAGCAACTGCATATCTTGGTATCAGAACTCTTCAGTGACACTTGGGGGGTGCAAAACTCCCACTGCACATGGTCCAGGGCCCCGCAACTCAACATCTGAAACTTCTGGTGATAGTCAGAATGAGGAGACAATGAAGTATTCCCCAGAGGAAAGAAAAGGAGGATTTGCCAAGTAAGGAAATAAGCAAAATGGAAGCATGCAACATGACAGAAAAAGAATTCAGAGTAATGGTCAGACAGTTCATATAACAGATGGACGAGAAAATCAACAACCTATGCAAAAATCAGGAAGAAATGAAAAATGATATAGCTACAATCAAAAACATGATGGAAGGCTTCAACAGTAGACTAGAAGAAGCAGAGGGCCAAATCAGCAAGTTAGAAGATCAGGTACACACTGAAACCAGTTTGGCTCAGTGGATAGAGCGTCAGCCTGTGGACTGGGGGTTCCCAGGTTCAATTCCAGTTGGGGGCATGTACCTTGGTTGCAGGCACATCCCCAGTGGGGGTTGTGCAGGATGCAATTGATCGATATTTCTTTCTCATCGATGTTTCTGGCTATCTCTCTCCCTCCCTCTTTGTAAAAAATCAAATATATATATATAGATAGATAGATAGATACACACACACACACACACACACACACACACACACACACACACACAGTGGTACCTCGAGATACGAGTGCCCTAACATACGAGATTTTTGAGATAGGAGCCATCGAGCGAGCGATTTTTGCTTTGAAATATGAGCAACATTAGAGATAGGAGTAATCACGCGGATCGGCGGGCTGCACACGACCCACCAGTTTACCAAGACTCGAGTGTCTCATAGTTTCCCACGCCTCAAGGTTACAGAACGAATTAAACTCGTATCTCGAGGTATCACTGTATATGTGTGTGTGTGCATATATGTGTATGTATGTACACATATATGTATATATGGGTACACACACACACATATATTTAAAAAGATCAGGTACAGAAACAAGCCCAATCTGAACAGTAACTGGAGAAAAAAATTAAAAAGCAGGAGAAGAGCCTATGGGAGCTTTGGGACAATGCAAAATGAAATAACATACGTATAATAGGGCTTCCAGAAGGACAAGAAGAGCAGCAAGGATTAGAAACTTTATTTGAAGAAATAATGACAGAAAACTTCCCTGATATGGGGAAGAAAAAAGTTACTCAAGTACAAAGAGTCCCAAACAAGATGAATCCCAAAAGACCCACACGAAGACACCATAATTAGAATGGCAAATGTTATCAACAAAGAGAGAATCTTAACAGCTGCAAGAGAGAGAGACAGAGAGTTACATACAAAGGACCCTCCATCAGATTATCAAATGATTTCTCAACAGAAACACATCAAGCTAGAAGGGAATGGAAGGAGATGTACAAAGTGATGCAAAGCAAGGGACTCAATACAAGAATACTCTATTCAGCAAGACTATCAATCAAAATTGAAGGGAAAATCAGAAGCTTCACAGACAAAAAAAAGACTAAGGGGGTTTATCACTACCAAACCAGCAATGCAAGAAATGCTAAAGGGAATGCTGTAAAATGAAGAAACAAAAAAGTAAGAAGGAACATAGCCTCAAGAAATAAAAATGGCTACAAACAAGTACCTTTCAATAATAACTTTAAAAATAAACAGACTAAATGTTCCAATCAAAAGACATCAAATGGCTGAATGGATAAAAAGCATGACCCATATATATGCTGTCTACAAGAGTCCCACTTCAGGACAAGGGATTCACACAGACTGAAAGTGAAGGAATGAAAAAATATCTTTCAGGCAAATGGAAATTTTAAAAAAAAGCTGGGGTAGCAATACTTACATTGGGAGAAAACAAGATGGAGGCATAGGTGAACACCTAAACTGTTGCCTTGCACAACAATTTCAAAACTAGAGGAGGAGCCAAGATGGCGGCATAGGTAAACACCTACACTGGTGCCTCGCACAACAATTTCAAAACTACAACTGAAAGACAGAACAGACATCATCCAGAACCACAGGAAAGCTGGTGGAGTGGAAGTTCTACAGCTAGAAGGAAAGAGAGGGGCTCACAGAGACCCAGAGGAACTGCAAAAAGCTGAGGTACGGAGACGCGCGCGCTGAGAGAGCGGGTGTCTGAGTACCTGGCTGGCTTTCTCTGATGGGAGGGAAACGGAGACCCCCTAAGGTATTGAACCCCTTATCCTACGACACTAAACCCCAGATCCAGCTGAAACTCATACGGGAGGAGTTTGGACTGTGAAAAGGGAGAAGTGCACAGAAATTTAGGGGAGTCGCAAAAGATAGGAGGTCTGGTCACTGTGACGCGCACGTGCACACACAGGGCGCCGGCGCCACACGGAAGACCGATTGCTGATTGTGCTGTTGCTTTTGCGACTGGGCGGGAGACAGATCCTCCCACTGTGCCACTTCTGAGTCCACTGGGCCCCTGTTTCGGGCGAAACCCTGGAGACCTAGACTCATGTGGTCCTGGTGTGCAGGGGAGCAGGGGAGCTGGAAAGGCAGTGGTCTAGAGGCACTGTGGGCGCGCGTGCACAAGGACCGATCCAGCGATTACCCAGTCACGTGAGACTCCTGGGCCGTGGAGGGCGGGGCCGACTGGAAGGCAAGGCGGTCCCTTGAGCCCTGAGACTCCACCCATCCCAAGCTCAACAGAGGCTTCTGTGGTCTTGCAAGTAAAAAAGTTTCCCCGACATAGTGAAAATGCCAAGACAAGGGAAGGGATCAAAAACAAAAGAAATGGAGGAAAAAAAAACTACTGGATATAGAGTTCAAAACCATGCTTATAAGGTTCCTCAAGAATATGCTAGAAAAGGCGGATAAATTTAGCAAAAGCCTACTAGAGATACAAAAGAGCCAACTAGAGATGCTAGAGATGATGCATAAAATTAGCAAGCCCCAAGAGGAGATGAAAAAGGACCAACTAGAGACACTAACTGAAATAAAAACTATACAGAGTCCTAACAGCAGACTAGAGAAAGGCAAGAATCAAGTCAAAAATTTGAAATATAAAGAAACAAAAAACACTCAACTGGAAAAGCAACAAGAGCAAAGACTCCAAAAATGTGAATATAATGTAAGGAGACTCTGGGACAGCTTCAAGCGTACCAACATCAGAATTGTGGGGGTGCCAGAGGAAGAGAGAGAGCAAGATACTGAAAACCTATTTAAAGAAATAATGACTGAAAACTTCCCACATCTGGTAAAAGAAGTAGACTTACAAGTCCAGGAAGCACACAGAACCCCACATAAAAGGAATCCAAAGAGGAACACACCAAGACACATCATAATTAAAATACCAAGAGCAAAAGACAAAGAGAGAATATTAAAAGCAGCAAGAGAAAAACAGTTTATTACCTACAAGGAAGCACCCATACGACTCTCAGCTGATTTCTCAACAGAAACCATGCAGG
>PVJN01040264.1:0-19372 GCA_004026805.1 Lasiurus borealis | reverse complement strand
TAAATAAAGTGTAATACCTGTCATAGAGTATTTTAGTTTAATTGTTCAGTTTTAAACCTAATATTCTCCTCTCATCAGAGATGCATGTTTAAGGGATTTATTCATTGCCTGGCCCTTAGATGTACATTTAAAATCTGTAATTAGTAAGCAGTCAGCTACAAAAAAAAAAAAAGTTCTGAATGGAGAGATATGCTAGGGGGAAAAAAGATGATCTTTTGAAACCTAACAAAAATCAACAGATGATGGATATCAACATGGAAGTACTAACTTACATTGGAAAAGGTTTTACAATATTTTTGCAATAAATCAAGGAACCCCTCATGTGCAATCAATAGGACCACAGTGTTTCTTTAATACATCTAAATCAATCATATTGTAATGTAATAGTCTGATATAAGGATGTTAAAATAACTCCATAATTTTGCATAGATTCTAAAATGAGGAAGCCATGAGTACTAAATTATCATATTTTCTTCAGTTGTCTCCAGATAAGCTTCTTCTCGCCCTCAAGGAATGGTGCATGTCACTGAGGTGGCGATTTAAAGGCTAAAGTAAAGAGTAGGGAACCCACTGATCCAGACTGCTGGAAATGCCACCCAAGAATGTCTATGAACTTTGTTCACTTGCAATGCTTCCAATCAGCATTCTGGCCTCTAATTTGATTTCCTAGATGGATCTGACCAACAGAGTGGGGATTAGAGACACTGTGAGTGTGCAGTTGGTTAGCTGTTGTGCCAGACTTAGAGTTGTGTATAGTCACAATATGATATCTGGTTGAAAATCAGCTTCTTATGAATCAGGTTGTTGTGTATCAAACCTGACACTCTGCTCACCTGTGAGAAAATTAATAAAGTTGTGTTTTGAACTTTAGAGCTTGAGTCCAGTCCCAGAACCAGAGTGATCAATTAGGATATGGCCAACCTGCAGAATGGAGCCTCAACCCTGGCAACCACTGTCTCTTCTTGCTTATTAGCTCTTTAAATATAATATTGCCCTATCTAAAAAGATCACTTGTAAAAACTATTAGAAAAGAAAGGTAATGTTCAGAACTCCTGCTTTCTTACTAGGTTCCACCAATGCTGAACACATGACTGACTTTGTTTCCTGAATCACCGTGTTGTTTCTTTCCCTCTGCCAGGAATGCCAGTCCCTCCTCATGCCTTGAATGACTTGAATGACTTGCACTTACTAACTCCAGTAGTTTTTTTTTTTTTTACCTACTTTTCCAACCCCACAAACACTTCTGGGTTAGGAATTTTATCTGCTATTCCATAGAAATATTCTTGCTATTGCATCTGTACAGTGTTTTTAAATAATCCATTATTGGTCTGTAACTACAATGGTCCTTAAATATAACTCAGGCCTTATTCATCCTTTTTTTTTTTTGGGGGGGGGGTAGGTTGGAGGGTCTAATTCATCTTTAAATTCTAGTACCTTGCACTGTACTTCACATACAGGAAGTTCTCAATACATTTTTTATGAAAAATGCTTTGTTAATTTATTGGAATAGGATATAAGAGACTTTCTTCTGCAAATACTTTTATAGACATTTGAATTAAATTTTCAATTAGACCAGTGGTTCTCAACCTTTCTAATGCTGCAACCCTGCTAGCAGTTTCATAGATTGTGACCCACAGGTTGAGAACCGCTGCTATAGAGCCTAAGACCATTGGAAAACACAGATTATTTACATTACTATTCATTAACGGTAGCAAAATTACAGCTATGAAGTAGCAATTAAAATAATTTTATGGTTGGGGGTCACCACAACATGAACCATATTAAAGGGTAGCAGCATTAGAAAGGTTGAAAACCACTACACTAGACCATAACCTTCATAACAATTGCATAAAATGAGACCCAAACATGGGTAATTTTGGGGTCAGCAAATGGTTATATTTTCTAGTAATATATTTTAAAATGTATATTTTATATGACATATATATAGTACTTTATGGATAGCAGGAACTATTCTAAGTGCTTTATAAATGTTAACTTGAATTATCCTCATATCAAACCTATGAAAGAGGTGCTGTCATTAACCCCACTTACTGCTGAGAAAATAGAAAAAAACAGAGAAGTTATATAATTTGGTCAAGATTGCTCAGCCAGTAAAGGGAAGAACCAGGATTTGAATCCAGGCAACCTGGCTCAGAGCCCCAAGTCTTCCCTGCAGGCCTAATGGATTTACCAGGAAATCTTTATTCACAAAATGAAAAGGCATGCTTCTCCATAGTACCCTTGATGTATAAGTCATTTCCTCCATTTTCCCCTTGTCCAACTTTCTTGAACAGATGTCTTTTAAACTTCACACTTTATACAAGAATTTTATTGAATTACTGTCTTCTAAGGCACTCGACATATTTTACAAAAAAGAAAAATTAAAAACAAGAGCTCAGCAATCCTTAAAAAATCCAATGAGGAATGTACATGTTAAGAAAAGGAACTATTTCAAAATGGATATTTACTTAGATTCTTACTCCTTTAGGATAAGACTGAATAATGACTTCATTCTGCTGTGAGACTGGAAAAAAAAAATTCTCTTGTAAGTTTTTGAAAGGAAGCCAAAGGATATAAGGGCTCTCTGTGAAAATCTTCTATTTCCTTTTTTTTTTTTTTGAAGTTCAAATCTTGTGATGATTAGCTTCAACTGACCTTGACTCTCCACCCTACTTAGGAAGGCATATGTTATCATAGAGATCAGAAATCAAATGAATTAGGTTCTCTGTTCAGCTCAACACTTTAAATTGCAGCTGGAAAAAAAAAATCTTTAAGTTCATCAGCCCCAGAAACCTTTATTCAGGGGCATCATTGCCAGAAGTAATGGAGCTTCTTTGCTGGCTCTGCAATCAAGTTATAAAGGAGAAAAGCAGTGAAAAGAATGCTGCCAGGACTAATTGAAAATGAATGTTATCACTTAAATTGTTATGTTTTTTAAAAGGATCAATAAGGGTTAAAGAAAAGATACTTTGCCACTGTTTAGAAAATTGATCAAGAGAACTCCTCAGGAGATTAACTTGAAAAATTGTGTCTTCAGTAAGCAAGTGTATAAGGAGCAAATTTCATGCCCAAATAAGCCCTTATCCTGTGTATTGGCTAATTAGGAATTTCCTATTTTAAAAGAAAATTAAGATGGACTTATGCTTTGAAAGTTGGGGTATTGGAGACAAGATTTACTCTCTATTTTTAAAAAGGCAAAATATACAAAATGCTTTAAAAAAATAACAACTAGATCTCAGGCAACCAAATACACTGACAATTGAGAGGCAGAAAACAAATGAGGTAAATTTTATGACTACCCAATTTACTGCCTTGAAAGAGAGTCCAGGTTATGGGGTAGGGTGGAGGGGATCAAATGGAGGCCAATCAGCTCTCTAAATTGGGAAATCAAGGCAGTTAGTTCTCAGGAGAGAGTACTGGAGAGTAGGGTTATACACAGGAGAGAATTTTAGATATCTGCAAAGGGTTCTCTGAGAATTCAGTTGACTACTGTTCAGCACATGAATGTGAGGAAATTAGGCTAAAGAAAAATGTATCCAAAAAGATTAAAGGGAATAGTGCATGTGGCTCACATCATACCAAAAACTGTGCTGTCTCAAAGCAGCCAGACTGGAAGTTCTCATAATTCATGGGATATTGCATAGAATACTCACACGGGTTTTATTTCAGTAGTGGTGAATTGCTAGCTTTAGACTAATAACTAGCTCTTGTTCCACATAAAACTAAAAACAACAAGATCTGAGATAAAATTTTGATAAAATGCACAATATCAAAACCAATGAAAAATTACTAATCATAGAAAAAAGAAAATAAGATCCATAATGAGAAAAAAGATCAATCAAAACTGGCCCAGAACTGATATAGATATTAAAATTGTAAGACAAGCCGAAACTGGTTTGGCTCAGTGGATACAGCTTTGGCCTATGGACTGAAAGGTCCCAAGTTCGATTCCAGTCAAGGGCATGTATCCTGGTTGTGGTCACATCCCCAGTAGGGGGCATGCAGGAGGTGGTTGATCAATGTTTCTCTCTCATTGATGTTTCTAACTCTGTCCCTCTCTCTTTCTCTCTGTAAAAAATCAATAAAATATATTTTAAAAATAATAATAAAATAAAATTGTAAGATAAGAACATTAAGTCATCATAACTGCATTCCATATATTTAAAAGTTAGAGAAGAAAACAATAATGTATATGCTAAATAATGCACAGGATGGAATTAATGGTAGATTAAACACTGTGGAAGAAAAGATTATTGAACTTGAAGATATAGCAATATAAACTAACCAAAATGAAAAACAGAAAAAAAAATAATTTTTAAAAAAGATCTTAGTATCAGTAGTGTGGGGCAATTTCAGTCAAAATTGCTGAATGGGAGGAAAATAGGGATGCTATATATTTCTTTATCTTTACTTATTGCATTTTCTATGGCCCCCTGTAAAATGTTGATTATATGTGGTGAGAGCAGATGTCCTTGTTTTGTTTTTAATCAAAGGAGGAAAGCACTTAGTCTTTCACCATTAAGTATGATGTTAGCCATAGGCTTTTCTTTTTCTTTTTTCTTTTTTTTAGGCCTCAAGCTTTGTTTTTGTCATTTTATTATGTATAATATGATGTCTTACTACTTTTTAAAGTATTTTTATTTATTGTTTAAGGTATTACAAGTAGTAGCATATACATCTCCTCTTTTTTCCCCCACTGTCTTTCTCCCAGCCTCTCCTACCCCCTGTTACTTTCCCTCATCTTGCCCCCTCTGCCCCACATTGTCTTGTGTCTATTGGTTGTGCTTATATGCATAAATACAAGTCATCCTTTGGTTGATCTCCTGCCCCCTCACTCTTTCCCTACCTGCCCTCAATAGTTTAACAGTCTGCTTGATGCTTCTGTGTCTCTAAATGGAAAAGAAGTAAAACTGTCATTATTCACAGATGACATGATGTTGTATATAGAAAACCACAAAGACTCCATCAAAAAACTACTAGACTTAAGAAATGAATTTGACAATGTAATAGGATACAAAATTAATACCCAAAAGTCTATGATTTTTCTATACACCAATAATGAACTCACAGAAAGAGAAATTAAAAAAGCAATCTCATTTACCATTGCAACAACAACAAAATATTACTATACCTAGGAATAAAGTTAACCAAGGAGATTAAGGACCTGTACTCAGAAAATTTCAAGAAACTAAAAAAAGAGATAGAGGAAGACATGAAAAAATGGAAGAATATAGCATGTTCATGAATTGGTAGAATCAACATCATTAAAATGTCCATACTACTCAAAGAAATCTAAAATTTAATGCAATCCCCATTAAAATACCAATGGCATACTTCGAAGACTTAGAACAAATTCTCCAAAAAATCATCTGGAACAACAACAAAAAAGACCCCGAATAGCTGCAGCAATCTTGAGAAAGAAGAACAATGTTAGAGGGATTACAATGCCAAATATCAAGCTATGTTACAAAGCCACTGTTCTCAAAACTTCCTGGTACTGGCACAAGAACAGACATATAGACCAATGGAACAGAACAGAAAACCCAGAAATTGACACAAGCCAGTGTGCTCAATTAATATTTGACAAAGGAGGCAAGAGCATACAATAGAGACAAAAAATTAGCAAAAAAACATCAATCCTAAAAGACTCACTAGATCAGATGGACTTAATTGACATCTTTAGAACATTCCACCCCAAAACTACAAAATATACATTCCTATCAAGCACACATGGAACATTTTCAAAGATAGACCACATATTGGGAAACAGGCAAATTCTCTCCAAATTCAAGAGGATTGAATTTTTCTTGGATCACAATGGCATAAAGTTAGAAATCTACTACAATAAAACAATCACAAAAATTCAAACACTTGCTGAATAGCATATTATTAAACAATGAGTGGGTTACCAAAGAGATCAAAGAAGAAATTTAAAAAATCCTAGAACCAAATGACACTGAAAATACACTAATCCAAAATTTTTGGGACACAATGAAAGCAGTCCTAAGAGGGAAGTTCATAGCATTACAAGCATACCTCTAAAAACAAGAAAAAATGATAATAATCCACCTAAATCTGCAACTTAAAATATTCGAAAGACAGCAGCAAGAAAAGGCCAGTATAAGCAGAAGGAGGGACATAATAAAGATCAGAGCAGAAATAAATGACATTGAGACCAAAAATATATAAAGAAAGAGCTGATTCAAGAGCTGGTTCTTTAAAAGAATAACCAAAATTGATGAACTTGGAGGATATAGAAAAAATGGTGTCAGAATAGATGATATGTCCCAAGCCTGGTCCTGGAGATGATAGAGAGAACAGCTGAGGGTTCACAGAGAGTATTTGTTGGTGAGTTCAGGGACAGCTATACTCCCGGAGAAGGTGGGTGACTGCTGGATGGGGCTCCCCTGACTGAGCAGCCACAACAGCTGCTGGGTTTCCTCCCAGAGCCACCAGCTCAGACAGGGAGACTGGGCCATCTTGAAGGGAAAAGTGGATGTTATCAGAAGCCTGAAAATCTACAACTATGGCACATACCAAACAGTTGAGAACCCCAGAATGCCGGTCCCCAATTGGCACAGGCATGCGGATTCAGAAGAGCTCTATACTCCACCATGAAAAGGTCGGATTTCACCTGAGATAAGGACAGAGAGAACTTCATAATCAGACACCTGGAGAAGAAAAACTATGGGAAAACAAAGAAACAGCCCACATATGAAAGAAAAACAGACATTACCAGAAAAGGAAGCAAACGAAATGGAGGCAAGCAACCTGCCAGAAAAAGAATTCAGAGAAATGGTCATAACATGGCTGAAAAGAATGGAAGACAAATTCCGCAATATGAGCAAGAACAAGAGGAAATGTAGAAGAATCAAGAAGAAATAAAAAATGACATCCTGCTAAGAGCAGTTTGGCTCAATGGATAAAGCATCTGCCTGCAGACTGAAAGGTCCCAGGTTTGATTCCGGTCTGGGGCATGTACATGCTTGCGGGCACATCTCCAGTGTGGGGCATGCAGGAGGCGGCTGATCGATCTCTCTCTCTCATTGATGTTTCTGACTTTTTATCCCTCTCCCTTCCTCTCTGTAGAAAATCAATAAAACATATTTTTTTTAAAAAAATGACATCCTGCTATAAAGAACTCAATAGAAAGCATCAAAAGTAGACTAGAAGAATCAGAGGACTGCATCAGTGAGCTGGAAGAAAAGGTAAGAAGAAACACCCAAGTAGAGAAGCCTCTAGAAAAAAGAATTAAAAAGCAGGAGGAGAGCCTAAGGGAACTTTGGGACAATATGAAACAAAACAACATCTGCATTATGGGGATCACAGAAGGAGAGAAAACTGAGCAAGGAATAAAAAACCTCTTTGAAGAAATAATGACAGAAAACTTCCCTGATATAGGGAAGAAAAAACCCACACAAATCCAAGACGCTCACAGAGTCCCAAGCAAAATGAACCTCAAAAGACCGACGCCAAGGAATATTATAATTAAATTGACAAACACCAACAACAAAGTAAGAATCTTAAAAGTGGCCAGAGAGAGACAAGAAGTTACCTACAAAGGAACCCCCATCAGACTAGCGACTGATTTCTCAACAGAAATTCATCAGGCCAAAAGGGAATGGAATAAAATATATAAAATCATGCAAAGGAAGGGTCTGAATCCAAGAATACTGTACCCAGCAAAGCTATTGATCAAAATTGAGGTGAAATCAGGAGCTCCACGACAAAAGAGGACTAAGGGAAGTTATTAATCCAAACCAGCAATGCAAGAAATCCTAAAGGGTCTGCTGTAAAAAAAAAAAAAGAAAGAAAGAAAGAAAAAAGGAAAGAAATAGGAAGCAAAGAAAGAACACAGGGGTAACGAATAAATATGGCAACAAATAAGTACCTATAAATAATAACTTTATTTTTTAATATATTTTATTGATTTTTTACAGAGAGGAAGGGAGAAGGATAGTTAGAAACATTGATGAGAGAGAGAGACATCAATCAGTTGCCTTCTGCATGCCCCCCACTAGGGATGTGCTTGCAACCAAGATACATGCCCTTGACCAGAATCAAAACCGGGACCTTCCATTCCCCAGGCTGACGCACTATCCACTGAGCCAAACTAGTTTTGGCAATAACTTTAAATGTAAATGAATTAAATGCCCCAATCAAAAAGCATAGGGTAATGGATTGGATAAGAAAACACGATCCATATATCTGCTGTCTACAAGAAACCCACCTCAGAAAAAAAAGACCCACACAGACTGAGGGTGAAGGGATAGAAAAGGTTTTTCAGGCTAATGGAAATGAAAAAAAAGCTGGGGTAACAATACTTATATCTGACAAGTTAGATCTCAAAGTGAAGAACACCTCAAGAGATAAGGAAGGCCACTTCATAATACTAAAGGGAGCAATCCAATAAGAAGAAATAACTCTGGCAAATATGCACCCAATACAAGAGCACTCAAATATATAAAATAAACTCCTGGAGGACATCAAGGGAGATATTGACAGCAATACAATCATAGTAGGAAACTTTGGACAAATCCTCTAAACAAAAATCAGCAAAGAAACATCAATCCTAAATGACTCACTAGACTAGATGGAATTAATTGACATCTTCAGAACATTTCACCCCAAAGCCACAGTATACACATTCTTCTCAAGTGCACATGGATCATTTTCAAAGATAGACCATATGTTGGGTCATAGGCAAAGTGTCTTCAAATTCAAGAAGATAGAAATCCTATTAAGAATATTCTCAGATCACAGTGGCATAAAACTGGAAAACTACAATAAAAGCAATCCAAAGAAATCAAATACATGGAGACTAAACAGGATGCCATTAAACAATGACTGGGTAACCAGAGAGATCAAGGAAGAAATAAAAAACATCATGGCAACAAATGACAATGAAGATACAACAATCCAAAATCTATGGGACACTGAAAGCAGTCTTGAGAGGGAAGTTCATAGCTCTACAAGCCAACTGAAAAAAACACACAAAAAACCACACACAAGAAACAATGGTAATAAATTACCTAACCCTATATCTCAAAGAGCTAGAAAGAATCAAAAAGAAAAGCGCAGTGTAAGCAGAAGTAAGGAAATAGTAAAGATCAGAGCAGAGATAAATGACATAGAGACCAAAGAAACAATTCAAAAGGTCAACAAAACCAAGAGCTGATTCTTTGAAAGGATAAATAAGATTAATGAACCTCTAGCCAGGCTCACCAAAAAGCAAAGAGAGAGGTTCCAAATAAACAAAATCAGAAATGAAAGAGGAGAAATAACAACAGACCCCATGGAAATACAAATAATTGTTTTAAAAATATTATGAACTCTATTCCAACAAACTGGACAACCTGGAGGAAATGGACATATTCCTAGAAAAAGATAATCTTCCAAAACTCAATCAGGAACAATCTAAACACATCAATAGGCCAATAACTATGGAAGAAATTGAAGTAGTCATCAAAAAGCTTCCTGCAAACAAAAGTCCTGGACTAGACAGCTTCACAGGGGACTTTTATCAAACATGCAAGGAAGAATTAAAACCTATCCTTCTCAGACTATCCAAAAATTTCAGGAAGAAGGAATACATCAAAGCTCCTTCTATGAAGCCAGCATCACCCTAATACCAAAACCATATAAAGACAACACAATGAAAAAGAATTACAGGCCAATATCCCTTATGAACATAGATATCAAAATCCTCAAAAAATTTCTAACATATTGGATACAGCAGTACATCAGAAAGATCATACACGATGACCAAGTAGGATTTATCCCAGCAATGCAAGGATGGTACAATATCTGAAAATCAATAAACGTGATATATCACATAAACAAATTGAGAGGTAAAAATCACATAGTCATATCAATTGATGCATAAAAAGCATTTAACAAAATCCAGTGCCCTTTCTTGATAAAAACTTTTCAACAAAGTGGGAATAGAAGGATAATACCTCAACATAATAAAAGCTATATATAATAGACCCACAGCTTACATCATACTCAATGGGTAAAAACTAAAACCATTTCCCTTAAGAACAGGAATGAGACAGGGATGCCCACTCTCACCACTCCTGTTCAACATAGTACTGGAAGTATTAGCCATTGCAATTAGACAAGAAGAAGAAATAAAAGGCATCCAAATTGGAAAAGAAGAACTAAAGCTGTCCTTATTTGCAGATGACATGATACTCTACATCCAAAACCCGAAGGACTCCACCCCAAAACTAATTGACTTAATAAGTGAATTCGGCAATGTAGCAGTATATAAAATTAACATCAAGAAATTTATGGCATTTCTATACACTAATAGTGAACTTAAGAAAGAGAGACTAAGAAAGCAATCCCATTCACCATTGCACCAAAAAAAAAAAGATATTTAGGAATAAACTTAACTAAGGAGGTAAAAGACCTATATGTATAAAACTACAGGACACTGAAATAAGAGACAGAGGAAGACATAAATAGATGTAAGAGAATACTATGCTAATGGATTGGCAGAATCAACATCATTAAAGTATCCATACTACCCAAAGTAATCTATAGATTCAATGCACTCCCCATTAAAATATGAACAGACCTAGAAAGAACTCTCCAAAAATTCATCTGGAACAAAGAAAAGACCCCGAATAGCCACAGCAATCCTGAAAAAGAAGAATAAAATAGGTGGAAGCTCAATACCGGATTTCAAGATGTATTACAAAGCCACTGTTTTCACAACAGCCTAGTACTGGCACAAGAACAGACATATAGACCAATGGAATAGAATAGAGAATCCAGATATTGACCCAAACTACTATGCTCATTTAATATTTGACAAAGGAAGCATGAACATACAATGGAGTCAAGACAGTTTCCCAATAAATGATGTTGGGAAAATTAGATAGATACATGCAAAAAAAATGAAACTAGACCACAAATTTACACCATACACAAAAATAAACTCCAACTGGATACAGGACTTAAATATAAGAGGAGAAACCATAAAAATACTAAAGGAATTCACAGGCAGCAAAATCTCAGACATATGCCAAAGGAACTTCTTCTCTGATACTGCTCCAAGGGCAATGGAAGCTAAAGAAAAAAGAAAAAAATGTGACTACAACAAAATAAAAAGCTTTTTCATAGCAAAATATACCATCAACAAAACAACAAGAAAAAACACTATATGGGAGAACATATTTGCAAATGTTATCACTGATAAAGGTTTAAACTCCAATATCTGTAGGCAACTTATACAACTTAATAAAAGAAAGATAAATGATCTAATAAAAAAAATAGGCAAAGGACCTAAATAGAATCTTTTTGAAAGAAAACAGAAGGAAGCCCAAGAGACACATGAAAACATGCTCAAAGTCACTAATTATCAAAGATGCAAATCAAAATGACAATGTGATATCATCTCATACCTGTCAGAATGGCTATCATCAACAAATCAGCAAACAAGTGTTGGCGAGGGTGAGGAGAAAAAGGAACCCTCGTGCACTGATGGTGGGAATGCAGACTGATGCAGCCACTGTGGAGAACAGTATGGAGTTTCCTCAAAAAACTAAAAATGAAACTCCCATTTGACCCAGTAATCCCATTCCTAGGATTGTATCCTAAGGAACTAGAAACACCAATCAGAAAGGATATATACACCCCTATGTTCATAGCAGCACAATTTACAATAACTAAGATTTTGAAACAGTCTAGGTGCCCATCAGCAGATGAGTGGATCATAAAACTATGGAACATCAACACAATGCAATACAGTGGCACTTTGAGATACGAGTTTAATTCGTTCTGTAACCTTGAGGCATGGGAAACTATGAGAGGCTCGAGTTGTGGTAAACTGGTGGGTCGTGTGCAGCCGGCTGATCCGAGCGATTACTCCTATCTCAAATGTTGCTCGTATTTCAAAGCAAAAATCACTCGCTCGATGGCTTGTATCTCAAAAATCTCATATGTTAGGGCACTCGTATCTCGAGCTACCACTGTACTATGCTGCCATAAAAAAGAAGGAATTCATACCATTGGAAGCAACCTGGATAGAACTGGAGAGCATTATACTAAGTGAAATAAGCCAGTCAATGAAAGAAAAATACCACATAATCTCACTCATTTGTGGATAATAAAGAACATTTTAAACTGATGAACAAAAAAATAGATATAAAGGCAGTAAACATCAAACAGACTGTCAAATTACATCAGGAAGGTTAGGGAGAGTTGGGGTAGATCAGAGATCAACCAAAGGACTTGTGTGCATGCATATAAGACACTGAAGGCATGTATGGGAGTTGGGTGTAACAGGGGCAAAGAGAAGATATATATACATGTAATACCTTAATAAAAAAAAATGGGGAAAAAAAGATGGATGAACTTCTAGTCAGGCTCACCAAGGAGCAAAGAGAGAGGACCCAAATAAACAAATCAGAAATGAAAGAAGTGAATTAACAACAGACCCCATGGAAATATGAAGAATTGTAAAAGAATACTATGAACAACTCTATTCCAACAAACTGGTCAACCTAGTGGACACATTCCTAGAGGAAACAGACCCATTCCTAGAAAAATATGAACTTCCAAAACTCAACCAGGAGGAATAAAAATATGTGAATAGGCCAATAACTGTGAAGGAAATTGAAGCAGTTAAAAAAAAAAACAAAAAACAACTTCAACAAACAAAAGCTCTGGACCAGACAACTTCACAAAGGAGTTTTATCAAACATTCAAAGAAGAAATAAAACTTATCTTCCTCAGACTATTCCAAAAAATTCAAGAGGAAGGAGCACTTCCAAGTTCTTGCTATTGAAGCCAGCATTACTCTAATTCAAAAACCAAATAAAGAAAGAGAATTACAGGCCAATATCCTTCATGAACATAGATGCCAAAATTCTCAACAAAATTCTAGCAAATTGAATCCAGCATTACACCATGACCAAGTGGGATTTATTCCAAGGATGCAAGCTTGGGACAATATCCACAAATCAATAAATGTGATGCAGCACATAAACAAACTGAGAGATAAAAAACAAACAAACACATAATCATATCCATTGATGCAGCAAAAGCATTTGACAAAATCCAACCCCCTTTCTTGATGAAAACTCTCAGCAGGGTGGGAATAGAAGGATGATACCTCAACATAATAAAAGCCAAATATGAAAAACCCACAGCCAATATCAGGCTCAATGAGCAAAAACTAAAACCATTTCTCCTAAGAACAAGAACAAGACAGGGATGCCCACTCTCATCACTGTTTGGCATAATAATGGAACTACTAGGCATTGGGATCAGACAAGAAGAAGCCATAGGTTTTTCATTGATGTCCTTCTTCAGACTGAGTGAATTCCCTTCAATTGCAGCGAGTTTTTATCAGGAATGACTGTGGAATTTTGTCAAATGCCTATTCTGTGCCCGTTGAGATGATCATTGTACTGTTTGTTTGTTTGTTTGTTTGTTTGTTTGTTTTGTGGGGTTTTTTTAGTTTGTTAATGTAGTGAATTATATTTATTGTTTTTTTCTGTAAAACCAATTTACGGATTATGCTTTTATATATTGTTAGATTAAGCTTGCTAAAATTTTGATAGAGCCCTGTCCAGAATCTGGCAAAAGTGAGAAAATCTGTACCTAGTGAAAAGCACAGATGCCCATACATTTGGAATTCTGCTTACAATCAGTAGATTTTACACAGTCTAAGAATTGACTTCTAGTCCACAAGCTCCAGATTAAGAAGCTCTGTTTTAAGTTTTATGAAAATTCTTAATTTCCTTGACACTATTAGAGGCCATAGAATACTTTAAGCTCACCCTGCCTCAACATTTTCGGTTGTTTAAACATTTCTTTACATGTACATATTTGCAGCTATTATTTTGACTGTAATTTTGTATCCAGCAACAAGAAACATGAAATCATTTTTCAATATGAGACAGTATTAGTAAGCAGTAATGAGGTGAAAAATTAATTAAATGTGGCTGAAAATTATAAATTATTGAACATTACCCCAAAATTATGTTAGTGAAGAGACATTGGCAGATGAGGTGTGGATAAGGAGCCTTTGGAAAACCCTTCCTTACTTTTTGCTAAAGTATTCCTTGAATTCACAATAACAGCCACACAAATGTTTCGGGAACTTTGGTCAAAACCTTTCTCTCCTCTCTAGAAATTAGCAATAGTGCTGGTTCCAAATAATCTCCACAGTTTTATAAATCTTATGATTTGTTAAAAGGGAAATCTGATGAGTGAATTTATTAATGTATCTAAGGTCTCCAGCCCTGTTTGCCAGGTCTTGCCAGCAATTTTACTCTCTTCTATAATCCTGCTCATTAAAACCTTGCCTACCGCCAAAACCAGTTTGGCTAGAGTGTCGGCCTGTGGACTGAAGGGTCCCAGGTTTGATTCCTGTCAAGGGAATGTACCTTGGTTGTGGGCACATCCCCAGTGGAGGCGTGCAAAAAGCGGCTGATCGATGTTTCTCTCTCTCATCAGTGTTTCTAACTCTCTATCCCTCTCCCTTTCTCTCTGTGAAAATCAATAAAAATATATTTTTAAAAAGAAACGTTTAAAACAAACAAACAAACAAAAAAAAACCCTTGCCTACAGGCAACCCAATATGCACTGGATTATTTTCCATGAAAATAAAACCGTAATTTGAACAGAAAGAGTGTTTTAATTCTCAACCATATCTGTACAGATATCATCACCAGCATAACTGAGACCTCTCACTGGGTTAGTATGCTAACTAACCTATTTGGTTTTGCTTTTTATTTTAGAAAAAAAATAAAAAGGCATATGGAAAACAGGTTAAGTTTTTAATCTGAGTTAATCTCTTTTATAGTTCTATTAGCTAAAATATTTCGGTTAGCTACAATGAGATTCTTGTCTTCATTTGTGACTATTAATAAAGCTCAACCACATGACCCACTAGGAAAATCCATTTTGAGTGTAAAATTGATATCTGCTTATGTTATAACAGATTGTGTGATCACTGGGCCTAAAACATGCAGCCTCCTGCCTGTGTTTAGGAGGCACGTATGCATATTCCACAGGCAGTCTTCTTGTCAGCTTTTTCTAGGGAATAGTTCTCATTTCCATCCTTCATCTTCCCTTTAAAGAAAAAAACATGTTTTCCCCCTAGAAATTAAATTTGTTGAAAGATTTTTTTTTTCTTAGACACCAGCATAGCCAAAATATATTCTGTTTTAACCTTAAAACATTGGCCCAAAATGCAAAAACCTATCACTATATGTTAGGAAGTTCTCTGCTTTCTGTCTTTAGAGATATCTTCAATTTTAGTAAAAATAAAGCAAAAAGTTGAACCAAGAATTTGGCAGCCAAGGAGATTTGACATCTAAATATTTTTAAAGCATTTTTAAGTTTCTAATAGAAACTTAATCTCTCCCATCTCCTCCATCACCACCCTGCTCCTTGATGCCAAATTAACAATTCTGATACTATTTTTAAATTCCTCTAGAAAAAAACATAAAACATTTAGCTTTAAGAGCAAGAAGCAGCCTTCTCCAGGCCACAGACAGGACATTGAGCTTTGCCTCTCAGATGTGTATGACACATGTCTGGGTATAATAAGGAAACTGCAGGAAAGTGGCAGAAGGAAAACATCTCTTGACGCCCTGCCTGGAATTTAAGCAGCTAGTGTGAAAACCCAGCCAGGCCTAGGAAATGTTCAGAAAGGCTTTTTGTTGTTGTTGTTCTATTCTTTCACTCTTCTCATCTGGTGGGCCTTGCCATCTCTCCTTCAAGAATCCCCACTGCCATCACTACATAACCTGCATAACAAATGCTGATGAATTGAATGTTTATCATGAGGCTTAGGTTAAAAGCTTAATAAGATCACAGAACCACAGTGAAACAGAAAACTGGAAGATACAGTGACATGCACATCACTACAAGTTACCAAAGTTTTCTTTTCATTTCTTTTTGAAGCATGAGAGCTAGGATTAAAACCTAAGTCCTGTAAGTCTTTAAATTCCAGGCCCTTTCCACCATCTGCCAGTGACTATTAATAAAGAAAACATCCAAAATGTTTTGAACATTAATACAAAATGAAATGAAAGAAATCTATATAAGAACAACTTCAATAATTTGAGTCTTTCTTGTTTTTTTTTTAAATATTTTTTATTGACCTAAGAGAGAAAGGGAGAGGGAGAGAGATAGAAACATCAGTGATGAGAGAGAATCATTGATCGGCTGCCTCCTGCACATCCCACACTGGGTCTCAGGCCTGCAACCTACGCATGTGCCCTGACGGGGAATGGAATCATGGCCTCCTGGTTTATAGGTTGAAGCTCAACCACTGAGCCATGCCAGCCAGGTGAGTCTTTCTTATTTTTTCTCCCTTATTTTATTCTTTCTTTCCATTTTTTTTCTTCCTTTTAAGTTTTTCTATTACTTTTAAAAAATATATCATTAAATAGTATTTGGGAAAAAAATAAAGAAAAAAGTTATGTAACCTACTGTATTAAAATAACTAACATTGATATTGTGAAATAATTCCTTTTACTCTTAGAATTAGGGTGCTTTTGTAAACAATATTATAATTATACTGTATACTCAATTACAAGTTTTTAGTTTATTTCCATTTCAATTACCCATGTAAAGTAATATGCATAAAGTTATTATTAAAACTTTAGTCAACACCAAACTAAAAGGTTACTAAACATATCAGATAAGCAATTTTAGTTGAACATTTATTTAAGTATGTACCATAAAACACTATATCCATGAACTATTCATTAAGAAAAAGGTATAGTAGCAAAATAAGTTTAGGGAAAATTTTATATCCTATGCCATTCTGGAAATTTACAATGCACTTTACAAAAAATGTGAGAGATGTGGTGTCTAAGAAAAAGAAAATGTTCTTTAAATGATGTGTAGCACAAAATTGTCTCAGTTTATTTGTACATAAAGTTTTTTAAATATATATGTTTTTACTAGCTTTGCCTGGAATAGACACAAACTTTGGGACACAATGCATTAGTTTCTTTCAGAGTTATTTCCAGTGCTGGATTTTAAAGGATAGCATTGTTAGACATGGTTATCCTTACTGTACAGTGGCCACTAGGAAGGACAGCAGAAAACAAGGAGCTTCCCTGTCAACTAAACAGAAGTGAAAGGGCAAATGGGGACATCCAGGAACTCTGTGCACTTGGAAACTATGTCTAGGAAGATAGCATTCAATATTCAGTCCTCCCAATGTTTTTAAGGTCTTGGTTTAACATATTTCAATATTCTAAATTTTTCCTCTCAGAGGTGTCAGCCAGTGAAAGAGGCCTGGACAAATCACCACTATAGTGGAAGGTGAACTATTAGCATTATTTGACAACTCTTCCTTTTTTCTTATATACATCCTTCTTAGTATTGAAGCTTTAAAAGACTGAAGCTTGGTTTATTTTGCCCTACTCCCGTCTCCACTTTCAAGTACTGTATAAACAATCCTACAATAGGACTATCTCTTATATCCCTTTCTTTCTTCTCTATTACCATCTTCTTACTCATCTCTTAAAATTCTTTTTTCAGGTTGTCTACCTTATTCTCTGTAGACATTCATCAGAGACATGGTATCTACCCTGGAGAATCCCACACCTACGCTGATTGATAACACTCACCCCTCAGCCTTCTCATGTCTTCCCAACACCACTGCATTGGGTCTTTCCTATCTCCCCTGCCTTTACTCCAGTGCATCTTCTAAACTTCTCATACTTACCCATTGAAAACCCAGATCTGATCATATCACCCTAAAGTCAATGTCTGACCAGAGTATCCATATACATTTATGTTACACTACCTGAAATTGTCAAAATTCCTACAAATATGACAACTTCATGTGGTTGAATGTAATAAAGTTTCCATTTTTCTGTTTGTTGGCTATTTTGTAAAAATCTTAAGAAGGATTTTTTTCCCAAATATGAAAGGCAAGTTAGCTACAGTTAGGCTTAAAATATATACTAGAAGGCATGTATCAAATCCACCTTATGAAACCAAAACAAAAGTCATAGGACTCTCCAACTACTGGCAGTGACCAAAAATTTAGATGTTTCTCCCACAGACATCTCTATGTGACAAGCAGTATCAACTCCTGTTACAGATACCTGTAACCCCATAAATTTCCTGCATATTCCAGTTTTTGTTTTGTTTACTTTTCATTGGGTTATTGGTGAGAATGAAAAGACATAAAATAAATAATCTATGTAAAGTAGATGACAAATTATATTTGCTGTTAGAATAGTTCTTGCAAATTCTTACTTTTTCTAAGAAACCTTCAGATAAAACCTATAGGAAGTCATCTGCCTTTCTGCTATTCTCCTAGCATTTCCTTTGTACCTCTTATGAAGCACATACCAGGGTCTGTCTTGAGTTAGAATTATTTATGCATGTGTCTATTTTCTACCCAGGATTATGGACCCTTTCTACTCAGGGATCATATTTTATTCATTGTCTCACCCACATTGGGCAGGGGGCCGTGCACTGTGAAAGCAATCTGCCGAGCATAAAGCACTATCAACAGGATGATGATTTGCATCCAGCATATTCTGAATTGTATTGCAAACTTTGTGAGGGAGGGTCAATACCACTCCTCCCCTGGAGCAATGTGCATGGAGTAAGAAATTAGGAAATTCTCCTTCCAATGACAAGGTTTCCCTAAATAGCAGACATGTAGAGCTCAGAAGCATCTTTTTACTGTCCACACTAAACAGTAGAACAATTTTACTTTTCTAAAGATGCAATTTTTCTTTTTCCTCAGTCCTAGTATAAACACACACAAGTCAGCATTCCTAATGGGACATTTCTTCTTTTATAGCCCTATAGACAAAGTCAAGAATGCATAAAATTTTTGATTATCTAAGTAGCTCTAGCAGTGAACAGTTAAGGAAATATTCAAGAGAATGCATGGTCCATGACTTCCGTTTCAGTGTTTTGGGAATTGGAAGGTATGGAGAAGGGCAAACCATGGAAGGCTATTCCTATGAATGACTTCCACACTCAGTCCAAGTCTTCCATTCACACTTAGAGAAAATAAAGGCCAGGAAAGTGAACAAACAGCTCAAAAATTGTGTGGTGAGAGGAAACATTTTGTTTTGACAAGCAAGGGGTTAATTTGCGAAGATTTTAAAATCTTCTCATTTTTGGCATCAGACATTTTTTGGTCCAAGGGTTATCTTGCCCTTGCAGTCTAAAAGCTGACAGAAGAAAAAGCCAGGATAAACAGGGGAGTAAAGTAGTAGTTTTAAATGCTGCTCCATGAAATGCTGCTTTTGGTGGTTCCAGGAAGCAAGCCAGGAAGGCACTAAAACTAGAGAGACTGCTTTGGAGAGGGTCACGCTGAAACTCAAGTTTGAGAGCATCTTGTGTTCTTTTAGACTTTACA